>JAOPJD010000025.1:1551676-1586435 GCA_026167825.1 Papilio polyxenes | reverse complement strand
TTTATATTTGAGATGTATTAGACATACTTACGTTTATGTCCCTACTTAGGCCGAAACCGACTCCAAAATAACAATAACCTTTTTGAAGTCGGCTAAAAAAGAAGAAATATTTTAACCTTAAAAGTATTGTTGTCTAAGTAATATTAAACTTACGGATTTCTATCGAGTTTAAGTCTACAGTAATGCGGATGGACCAATAAAAGCGGTCAGCGGTTGCTTCGCTATTACGGCGAATTCAGGTGGCCGCTTGCTCGTTTGTCACTTTATAATACATCGAAAAATAGATAAACCAGCAACCTACAAAAATTCTTAAAATTACACTAATTATCCTCGCCGCTATATTTACCCTAAAAGCTGTTGAAATTAGCAAATAGTCTGCGTTCCCACGAGGGGGGTATCTTCATTAATAGAGAGGGAATCGAAGCCGTGACAAATTCGTCGCATGCGCGCCGACCGGGCACCACCCAGACAGTTAGCGGGCCACCGGAACTGACAGACACAATGATTGACTGTTCAATTGAGTGCCGGAGTTACTCGGGATTGCACACTCTCCGCCAATTACGCTAAGCGTGCGTGATTAGTGTTGTGCAGCGAAATATCGATATGTTTGTTATTGTATTCTTGTAGTTTAATAAAATATAGATTGTAAAATTATCAAGTTAATACTAAATTACAATCACAATAGACTACAGAAAATGGAGATTTCATTTTATTTTTACTTACACTGATAAAATGTAAGAAATTACAACATCAAAGTTGCAACCTGTGAAATCAAAGACAAAGTGTAATTTAGAATGCGCGATAAACATTATCATATATTATTTTTAATATGATTGTTATATTTTACGGTGGGAGAGTAAATTGTATTTGATTTTGTAAAAAGTTAACTTATAGAGTTTTACGCTTAAGGAATTAGAAAATGTGTGAAATTATTGATATTAAACATTCTTAGATTAAATTTCTAAATGAAAATGTTTTTAATTTTTTACAAAATTACATGTATATATATAATTAGGATAAATTACTTAAATGTAATATTATTCTATAACCAAACAAGTTAGACTAACCATCAATTATGAGAGCCACTCAACCCTAAAATATCACAGAGCGTGTCTATTGTAACCGCATGAGATAAAAAAATCATGACCGGGACGCTTATCGATAGAAATAAGACTCTCGATCCCACGCGCGATAATTCGATACGCACGGTGGCTCACAATCAGCGCTTCACTATTATATTATAATGTTTATTTAGAAATACTTCAATACTCAAATTTGAAAAAAAATATCCTATAATTTATTGATTCAGTTTATTTACTTTTTATTTCCATAAGAAAAATTTTACTTAATAATGTAAAGCGTAATGAAATGAAGAATTTAATACATATAATAATTTAGGAAAATATTAGGTAACTGTCGTGTCGCCCAAAAATCCGTTCGTGCGGAGTTAAACAAAATTTATTTGTGCCTATGGGTAAGTTCTTCTCGACTATGTTCTACTTTTATGCCAAATTTCAGCTCCATATCAGCTCTGGAGATACCTTCATCCATCCATCCATCTAAACATTCATATTTAAAATAGTAAAGATGTAATCTTACTTCTTACTAATATAATAAATGCGAAACTTTGGATGGATGGATGGATGTTTGTTTGGAGGTGTCTCCAGAACGGCTTAACGGATCTAGATTGGATTTGGCATAGATGTAGATTGTAGTCTGGAAGAACACATAGGCTACTTATTATATTTTTTAATCCGCGCGGAGTTGTGTGCGACAGCTAGTTATGTTATGAAAAGTAAGGTATGATTAAAAAGTATTTTTAGCCTACTTCAAAAAGAAGGAGGTTATCAATTCGACTGTATTTTTTTTTTATGTGTGTTACGATCGTAACGGGTTGAGTTACGTCGTGACTTTGTCTCTATATTTTGTCTTTATAGTAGAACTGTGTGTGTGTCATTAGTAGATGCATTAATAGGCAATTAGGAATATACAATAATAATGAAAAGCCTGGGGGTACACTCGTCATCTCGTCACGGTTGGCCATTGGTAGCGGTGCTTGTAGTAGAGAGCTCTTAATTATTTAGCAACATGTGACGGCGCGTGCCTCAGTTTATTTTGTCGATCTTAAGGACTGTTATTTTTTTTCAATTACCCTTTACTTATTATATATTTTAATTAAAATAAAATTTTAATAGTTTTTGATCTAGATATATAAGTAAATATAAAGATTTTTACTACTTTTATGGACCGTTCAGAAATTTATATATGAACTTAAAAAAAACACAAAATACTGAATGTTGAGTCATACTCGTATATAAGTAAATATAAAGATTTTCTTTTACTACTTTTGTGGACCGTTCAGAAATTTATATATGAACTTAAAAAAAACACAAAACACTGAATGTTGAGTCATATGGTTATTTGTACGTTTTTCATTATCTCCTTTCCCTTTCTTAATTTTTAGATTTAAAAAAAGCGTGAATTTAATTTCCTAACTACCTATCTATGTTCGTAGTGAATTAATTTGACTATTACTTGACAGATTTGCTAATTCGTCAAATTATCGATTTACACTTTGTAGTTACGCGTAAAAAGAACCGCAAAGGACTTGGGATAACCAAGCCCCCAGAGACGCTCAATTGACGCATCAGACGGCCGACATCAAAGCGTCGGAGTTCAATTCATCGGACAATTAAAAGTTATAAACTGCACTCAAAGAGTCGATCTTCTTGCTTCGTTGCGCGGATAAATGATTGAAATTGCCTTGAATGTGATTTAAGATTTTTATTTGAACAATACCTACAATACTGAAATCTATTTTAAAAATGGTTCTATCAATTATTTAAAATCAAAGCTTGTAATTGATACGGACAAAGCTGATAGAATAAATGAGTGAAGAACGAAGTCTGAAATGTAAAATTTACTGACTTATTGTATGTTTTAATTTCGTATATTTCTAATGAATTTGGTCTTCCATATCAGAAATAGAATAAGTTATACACTTATACATTGAAATAAGTTATTTTCAACAGATGTTTAAGTTATTAATTACGGTTTTTAAACTATCCTGATTGTGTTTTTCAACGTTGATATTTCATCATCATATAATTTCATCTGTACTGTGTTATTAACAGGGTCTTAATTTTACATTAAGCAAAACTTGATCAATAAATAAGAACATCCTTAATTACATATCCTAGTTTATATAAACGTATGTATTTGGTACACGTATATGTTATGACGTCATTAATCAGGCTGCGCGGTGACGTCACCGACGCGAGATAACGCGGGCGGTTCACTTATTTACATGAGATAACGTCTACACCCGTAACGAATAAATTATTGGTCGGAAGGGGGGAGTCGGGTTGGGGGAGAGGGGAGGACTTTTCTCATTTAATAGCCTATATTCATGATCCTTGGATAGGGATGTTTTTCTATTAGGTTAAATAATTTAATGAAGTGTAATATTGTTAAAATTTTTATACTTTACAAATAAAATTTTATAGTTGAATTATAATTTAATACTTGGAAATAAAGAACACAAAAATGTGATGAGCAACCGCCGCAGTCATTCTCAAATTTCATATTATTAATAAACATTTTATCAACTAACCTGTGCATTTTGTTGCTCGAAGAGTGTCGGTGAGCGTCGGCGTGGAGTAACCCTTGCCGAGACCACTTGCGAGCTTTTCAGAACCTGTAATATATTAAAATCAGCAAACACAAAGTTGAAAAATTAACTAATCAACTGAAAGGCTATAAAATATACAATAGAATGATAGTTGTAACAGCTTACAAACCTGCAAGCATTTAATAATAATACCAGTATAAGATGGTCTTTGCAAAAATTACGTTAAAGTTGTTAAATTCGATAATCGATTTTCTGTAATAGAATAAATATTTGAATGAACTGAACGTAATTTAATAATTCAAATATTATGTGGACTAAACATATCTTTTAGCTTTTATATTTCTATAGCCATAATAGGGCATAATTTCTTAATTATGTCCTACTACGGCTGTTAAATGGTGTTTGTTTTATATAAATTAGTAATATTAAAAAAAAACTAAAATAAAAAGATAAGAGAACGGATACTAGCAATAAAAAAAGTCATTAAGACTGTCGACAATTTAAATGCTCCCACGATAAAAAAAAAATTAACGCGTCACTCCGCAATGGAATCATTCGAGCAATATGTTTTGGAACTATTTATTTGGCAAAAAGGCAATCCACTCGACATTGTATCATAAATCTCTCAAGCAAAGGGGAGGCCATCACTGGTGTATCTTTCGCACAATTAAGTTCTCATTGTCCACGCCACGGTTCCCATGAATTTGGGCAAAACAACGCAGCATGCGCGCGCGCAGTTCAGCCGCGCGCCGCTTATTGTCAGCGGAAGCGAACCAAAAGACGCGCGCTCCGACCCCACTGGTGCCATTACAACTGATTTATTTTGCGCGTCGTCCATCGATTGAGTAATAATTGTTTGTTTGTATAATGCTAAAGGGATGGAGAGTTTCGAGTGCGGATTATTGGTTTAGCGGTGGCTTAACTTGTACTACTTCGGTCTCCCCTTTGAAAAGTCGGTGTTAACTTTTTGATATCATTATCAAAGCTTTGTTTACAATGCATTTTTATCAGGTAGCCACCTACACTGCGAGAATGTTGGCCAGGTTAATTTTAAATAATATTTGTATTTAAGAAGTAACTTGTCTGATAATTAATTTACCGACTAACTGAAATTTCTGTAGATAACTAAGTTAATATTGAAAGATTTATTTTGCAATTTTCCTTCTCTGAATAAAAATTACGAAAGCTTTAGTAATGTTGCACATATTTCATAATACTTTCTATAGTTAGTTTAATGTTACAATTAAAATCTTCTTTTATATCTCTTAATATAGTAATATACTATAAACAAAGCTATTTATATGTGTAAATACATTGCAGTCATATCAATTTCTTTAGTCGTTTCGAGGGTTATTACAAGCAAGTGGTTTACACTAATGGGCAAGGAATGAATGTAGAGAAATTGTTTCACTCACGATTTCCAAGATAATTTGCAGTAGTTTTATTTATTATACCAAGAGGTTGTATAATGGGGCAATTTTGAAAAGATTAGTGCTTGGTAAAATTTTATTTTTATGATTTATGTTGCGCTATAAAATTATCGCATGTAAAAAATATTTAATTGTACATGATAGCCACATCATCATCATCAACCTGCCCTAATCCCTATGTCGATGGCTCCTACGAATGAAGGCCAATATGCAAATTGACAACGTTTCAGGAGAGACCCTCAAAGTTTCAACCATATGGGGAAAAAAGCAGCATGACCCTTTTACTTTAGCAAAAAATAACTTTTACATCTGTAAATGTGTATTTTGTTTAGTGCATGTTGTTAACTAAACTAAGAGGTAGTTAGCTTCTAACACAAAAAAGTAAAAACCATCAATTTGTTACTTTGGCCCTTATACATAGGACCGATCGATGTGGTGTCGCCACAGTATTTACTATTCCTTGATACATCTCTGTCAACCGTCATATCTGAATTCATTACCTTCTTCCGAATATCCTCTTTCACACAATCCACACATACTTTCTTATTTATGCAATCATCATTGATAGACAAATGATAATGATAAAATATGCAAATAAAGATTTTTGACATTAAACTCATTGTTAAATTGATCATCGAAACATCGTCCTAAATGGTCTTCCAAAATTATGTATTTAATATGTATCAGGATTCAGGACAAATGGAAGTCCGTGGTGTCTGCTTACTCTTCTGGGTTACGAGAGTGAGTTATATTGTTATTATTAGATGTTGTTCTATTTGTTTTCTCCATATAACTTAACTAGAAACAAAGCTATTAATATCCATTTTTATAAAACTTGCTCGATATTATAATATTGTTTTTCTATTCGAAAGTTAAACTTTTAATAGAATACGTTCGATACGTTCTGCCTTCCTCACTAATTAATATGAATTGTGTAACAAACCCCCAGCCCTATCGTTTATGCTAAAACATAAAAATGGAATCAATAAACGCGTATCGGGGTTACTTCGTTACTTTATTGATACATTTTTATCATAAAAACGTATTACAACGTATTACATATTATATTAATCATAGATACGGATTATGTTTTTATTAGACTAGCTATCGCACGCGACTCCATCCGCGCGGAATTAATAAAAACGACGAAATAAGTAGCCTATGTGTTTGTTCAGACTGAGTTCTACATTTGTGCCAAATTTCATCAAGCTCCGTTGAGCAGTTCCAGAGATACCCTCAAAAAAACATCTATCCATGAGGTTTGCGTAATAGTTAACGAACTAAAAATTCAATTTATATTTTGAAGGTGTGCTTTTGCATTTTGAAATATGAGAAACTTTAACTTTTAGCATTGGAAATACAAGTTGTTGCTAATATAAAAAAAAACTAGTTATTGAATTGTATAATTAATTTTCTTAATTCAGCTATTATCGTTACTTGTAACACTAATTAAACTTTAAAACATCATTTCAGGAATTTGTTACTAAGTAACTAATTTGTTAAATACAATTAAAAATAATAATTATATGAATAACTTAAAATACAAACACAAACGACACATAAAACAATAAATTTGAAATACTGTTATAAGTATAATAAATAACAAACGCTATCTCTAATGTCGACAGGGGCGTATTGCAATCATATTCGTGTTAACAACTCTTTAACTCCGCGCCTAGGGGCTCATAAATTTTAATATGTAGCTTCTAATCATTGGAAGATTAGGGCAGGCAGCGCCCTCTACTACAGCAGAGTGTAGATTTTGGCGCTAATTTGAATATTATGTAAATACATTTGAACTCTGTCTATTTTCTACTTATTTGGTATTCTTGGCTCGCTCAAACACTTATCAAGCGACGGTTGTCTAAGGGGTTCGTACAAAATTAATGTACACGGGGAAAAATAACTGGGTACTGTTTGTTTTGTTACGCTTAAATTTATTTCGTTGCAATCGACTTTATATTTTTGCTTTGTTTTGTAAGATTTATTATAGATTGCTATCAAATTCCTATTTATTTGTAAAGTGCGTTCGTATTGCACTTCTTACTCTTTCCGATTAATAATTTTGTTTGCTTGAAACTATTTAATTTCAGTTTTGCTAGCCATTATGTGAATTTGCTGGTAACTTTAATAAGATAAAGAAATATTTGACAAAATGACACAAATAATTTTGAAAAATATTTACGAGAGCTTCATTTGAAATGAAGAATAATAAAAGTTTAAATTCTTGCTTTGATCCAATTTATAGCCTCATGGTAGGAATAAAAGAGAGTAAAACGATATCATCCAAAGGTCCCTCTTAATTGTTTCTTTTTAAATTGAACTAAAACATGAGCGTTTTAATCGAGGTCTTTCACGCGGTGGGCGGAAAGGCACCACGGCGATGGCAGCGCCACTACAATTACTCGTTCCGAATTAACATTTTTTCGCAAAAGGCATTTTTAATGGAAAAAAGTCCATTGTCTTGTTAGAAAGGTCTCATTGTCTCTCAACTCTTTTATATCGCCTCTCGGTCTCGGAACATAGCGAAACCTTTTGTTCTCCGAAGCGATGCGGCATGAAAGACTCCCGTTTGTCTGAAATATGCCCTCGAAAATAATTTTACGTTCATTCCAATGCGGTCGGCCTAACAGTTGCCAGATTTATTTTTTGCGATTGTATGTTTTTTTAAACATGTTCTCAATCTTTTTTATGGCGTTTATATGGTTGTTTGTATAAAATATAATGTATTTTTGTATCTATACAAAAACATGGCCAAAAAAATTATTAATTTTCGAAACAAACAAATTAATAGAAACAGCTATTTAAGTGCAGAAATATTGTTTTGGTAAATTTATGACTACAACGGTGTATTTAATCAAGTGGTAATAAGTGCAAAGTGAAATATTTGAAACTTTACAAAAAGATATAGGAGGTACAGTTATTATGATAACACGTAGATAAAAAGTTGGAGACATCGACTTCTAACTAAATCTCTGGAACTGTACCCAAACCTAACATAGTAGATACAAAGAGTTAAAATGCAGGGTTAACTCTACCCCCAGTAATAATGAACTGTAGGTAGATGATAAAATTTTATTTTCATTAGTATTTATCAAAAGCGATGGGATGATCTGCCGGGCGTGTGGGCGGGAGCGTTGCCATGGTTATCCGGGGTGTCGCGTCCCGCACGCCCCCGTCTTGTTCCCTCGACAGCGATTGTTATCTTTAGAAGAAGCTATCTCCCCACCTTTTCTTCAATACCTACAGCTCTCGCTCATCCAAAGGGTTTAAATCTGAACTTAAACTGAAGCAAATGCAGCTTTACGTCTTCTCCATAGAGCTATATTCAGAACAACCGAGCTCACGCGAGTACAAATCGATTTTTATTCTTTTGAAACGTCGCACCGTGTCTCATGGAATATCATTTGACGACGGTTACAATGGACCTTAAAATGGCGATATCTCTTATAGCGGAGGGTGTTAAATTTAATGCCTCGAGGATACCTGCTAACGTTCAACTAAAGCTACATAATCATACTGTACCAAACTTTTTAATACCGAAATTTACTCAATGAGATTGAACTCAGATTAAAATTTTTATGCTATTGTGAAAAAATTAATGACTTTTTACTTATATCATTTACATTTCAATGTATACGTACAATACGCATTACGCATCTATTACATATGAGAAATGTTTTGATCTATAAGGCTCTAGCGTGATATGGTGTTTTTCGTTGAAGTAATAGCTCCAATATTGTGACCTACCAAATTAAAAGAAGTGTCTTAATAAAGAGTTTTGTAGGAGCACTATGTTGGTATTCAAAAATATTTATATTTTCAATCCATAGCTCCAACCCATCTATGAGCCCTCCGTGTTTTATTTTGTATGAATAAAATGACCAATATATTGTGATTAATAAAATCAGTACGAAAATAATTTAATACACCCTGAGTAGGAACCGTGATGTCATGTAAAGACATACCACAATGCCTGCAATGCGCTATACGCATGTGTTAAGTATGTAAAATTATGATTTACTTTTTTGTATACTTCATTTGATGGTAATAACTGTATTAATTGCTTTACATATTAGACATTCGCACACACGCATAAAAATAATGAACCATAATAAACACATTGTCACGGTGGGGTCACTGCTTAAACATATGTGCAAAAACATATCGTTATATTAAATTTATACATGCAATTAAATATTATTTTATTAAATTTGTACAAAAAAATAGAGGTATGGCAATATTTTTGTAAAAAAAAAATCTTTTGACTGCGGACACCCACGGTTAGCAACATTAGTAATCAAACAGAGCTAAATTGAACTTAAAAGCAACTTCTTGTGATACTTTTGATAGCTGATAAAATTCAGTTACTCAAGCAAATATATTTTAATAACAAATGGAAAATAAAATATAATATTGTAGTAGTCGCACGCGCTATGCATTATAAAAAATGATATAAAGTTTTTACTAACTTACCGATTTTGTTTTTATCAATTGATCCCAGCATGCTTTCATCCGTTCTGGTGGTTCTGCCGAATCCCAGAGTCGTACTGGATGCATCCTGCCCTAGTTGACCACCGTAAAAATCACCGAATGCAGTTGCGGTGCCTAGAAGTCCGGACCTGTCTTGTAGAGCCGCCTTCGCCTTCTCTACACTCTGTTTCAATTGCTCGAAGGTACTCTGATGTAGACGGTACGGAGGCCATTCTGTTGCCGGCCAGGGTTCCTCTTTTAATGCGCTTCGCTTCAATTCCAGAGCTCCAGCATAAGAACAGCTGCTTTCGTACATTGCAGTTTTGACACCCGAACGCAGCGCTGTGGCACACTTTACTCCGCGGTAGTCGGCCCTACGACAAAAACAAAACATTGTTACTTTGAATTTCAAATGTCGTGACACTTGTATACGAACACTATTGCTAACACTGTTTTTTCTATAAGGAATGAGAGTGATGGCGATATTGTATTACAGATGTTACACCAGTGGAGATTCACCGTTGACATTAAAAACATGACTACGCTTGAAATAGTAAAGGTAATTGACATGTGTATAGTTTATTCAAAACAATTTATGTAATATTGGCATATTTAATAGTTCACTTGTAGCTGTTTTGTAGATTTTACTCACATTTGCATAATTTTATATAAGACTAGCTTTCGCCCGCGACTCCGTTCGCGCGGAATAAAAAAATGCACACAAAATAAAAAAGTTCCTATGTCCGTCTCCTAGTTCTAAGCTACCTCCCCATCAATTTTCAGCTAAATCAGTTCGACCGATCTTGAGTTATAAATAGTGTAACTAACACGACTTTCTTTTATATATATAGATTGCTTAACCATTCATTATAACAATTCAGTGCTTAAGGTAAGCAAAGGTTTCCGTTGTTTAGTTTTTTATAAAATAGTTACAACTCCATTTCATTCAATCATATCACTCAATTCAAATAATGTTCTAAACATTATCATGCTGGGAAACATAATTTTTACGTAGTAAACAATCTTGTATTTTCCTAAATAAAGTTAATGGAGTTTATGTCATCAGAAATCACGTAGATCACAGGTTGCTGCACGTTTCCTCTAGTTTATTAATCATGTGGTTGTTAGACTATTATTTCTCTAAACTTGGTTCGGCTTGGTTAGGCACAGTGTATTTAAATATAGTTAAGGGCTCAACTCAATATTAGAGAGATTATGTAAATCTGTATTTAATTAAAACAATCTATATACAATTGTTAAGAAATATTCATGAAGAGATTATTAATTATTAACCAGATCACACTAAACAGAATAAAACCAAACTTTGTCGAATTTACAAACGGATATGAATTTCATTGTCCGACTTCAAAGGTGGAATCCGTTGAGAACTGTTTAACTTCAATATTGTCCACTTTTTTTAATTTTGGAACTTGGTACCAAATAACAGTAGTGCCCACACTATTTAAACTTGTAAAAATGTTCAGTTCTACGCCCAATTTTATTATAAGAATATCCATTAGCTACTTAAATGACTAGGAAATTTAAAAATGGCATCCTAAGACACACAATCGGGGCATCCACATTACGAGGCGGTAGAAAACAATTTATTTCTTCCCGGAAAAGCGGGCGACGACGCTAATTAAACAGGTACAATGCGATGACATTGGATTGTCAGGTTCTGATAAGATACAGCTGCACTATTACAGCAGGCTTCCATTGCAGTAACAAACGTACAAAAAATTAACTACTATCGATATACTTAGGTCTTTCAAGGAAAAGAGAAAGCTAAATATTGTTATTATACATCAAGCAATTCATTGTATAATATTCATAAATTCCTCAAAAGGGGCAAAATTACTTTGAAATTTTAGACATTTTTTACAAGTATATAAACATTTATAAAGTATTATTTTTTTTTATCATATAAGTTATTGTTAATGTGTTATATTTATTATTCTGCTATATAATTACATAGTAACAACATAGTAACATATAGTAACAAATAATTTAACATATAAATAAAGATTCATTAACTTTCTCATGTTTTAGAATGCTCTACGTGGTTATCTCTCACCTCATATCTGATATTCGTTTTCTTTTCTGTCGCTTGACTTTTTTCTTGATATTTTCCGTGGTGATGTTTTCAAGTGGTATCACATTTCCGTGATACCACTTTCCCACTTATAAATTACACTAATAAATTACCACTTATAAATTATATTAATATACTAAACATTCAAATAAGATTAAATTACACATTATATTTTCACTTTAATTTGTACAAATTGGGTAAAAAATCACATCGTTGAACCATAGATAAAAATCGCGGGAAAATGACTTTTATACGAAGATGGTGCGACTGATAAGTAATGTTTAGAAGATGTCCTATCAAGTTTATTGATAGGAATGAAGGGGGCTGTTAGGTGTGCCAAAGTTGGCACACTGTTTAGTGGACCTGAGAGGACAGGCGGCGGCCTTCCGAGCACTGTACACTACGCGCCCGCGCAATGCGCTAGAGCGCTCAAATTGATTGCATCCGGCATAAGGGAAATGTGCCGCATAATAAATTTATATTTGTTGCACAATTTGACCAGGGACGCTATCTACTGTCATGTTTTTTTACATTTTATAAAAAATATAACAATTTTCTTTTCAAACGCCATACTTATTTATATTTAATCCCAATATATAGAATACAACTGATGTTATTCAAAACCGATTGCTATAACGGATACATGTTTATTCATGGTAGGATTTCAATAAGTAGGAGTAGTTCAAGGAGTTAATTGATGCAAATCTCAGATATGTCAGAAGTACACAAACAAATATATGTATGTACATACTTAGGATATCATATGTAGGTATGTTAGCTGGTAAAAAAAAAAATATTGATGTAAAAATATCATTTTACATTCTAATTCTTAGTTGCTCAAGTACAGTCAAGGCTAAAAACGCTTTTGTATAAATCAACTGAAAATTTTAAAAATATCAAGAATCAAGATTATATAGCTGATTAAGTTATTCAAAGTTATTTTATTATCACAGACATTGGCACTGCTAACTCTAAATACTGCAATATATGCTCATATTTAATATTGTGTAATTTTCTTTGTGATAATACTAGCTCAGTTCGTTAACCTTTTTGAATTATTTTACGTTCACTATAAATGCTATTCAATTGTAATGGATTTTTTGTGGGTGTTTATTTTTGTAATTGTTGTTTAACTCTATTGCAATTACACTTTAATTAATACATATTGCCGTCTCTTTCCTTCTCATTGACAACATCTATCCTAGATGGCGTTAATATCTATAACGAACAGTGATCTGAATAATATTTGCAATGTATTTCGTTCGCGGAGGTACCGTCGGCAAGTGGGCGCCCGGTCCGCCGCGCGCGCGCCACTTTAACGCAGGAAGTCTGTACATTACCTTATTATATCCTACAAAAATGTCATCCGCCGACGAACCCGTCCGACTAGCGTCGAAAGGTGTCCGTTGTATTTACCCTTCTCAAAACGTCTTTAAGGATTCCAGCGCAATAGATCTATTAACTAATAGATATGAATAGATTTCCTTTTAATAATAATAACACTGTTGGAGGATTCCAAAGTGTTTTTTAAAAAGTAAAACACTAATGGTTAAAAAGTCATAAGATCAAGGCACTTTACTACTTAAGGAAGTACTTTCATCTTTTGTAATAGCTTTACTTGGAAAAGGTTGCAACAATCGCAAGGTATAAAATATAAACTGTCAAGTTGAGTATTTTTTGTATCACAAGGTATATGACAAAATAATGTATGCTCAATAGAATAGAGTTAGCCTTGGCTATGAATAAACAAAGGTCAAGTTGTAGAGATACGGAAGTCAGGTGTGATAGATACAAGCTTCTGGTACAAGCAATCATCAATTTAGCAGAGATTGTTATAATAGTGAGAGGATTAGAGACTTGTTATATTTATATGAAATACTTTAAACTCGTGTTAATTTAAGAAATAAAATTTTAATCTACTAACCATGACAATTAATTGTCTGATACATTCGCGTTATATCTCTAAAGGTGAGTTTCCACTGTCTTAAAACTTGTTTGATAATCTTACAAATGAGAATGTTTAGAAGGATGGATGGATGGATATTTGTTAGAAGGTATCCCCAAATCGACTCAACGGATCTCGATGAAATTTAGCTTGAATATAGAACATAGTCTGAAAGAACACATAGGCTACTATTTTTTTAATATTCCACGCGACGGAATCTAAAAAAAGGTAGACATTACTCACTTATCCTATTTAGTAAAAGAATGATAGCATTATGTTTTGAGTCAAGTGTTTCGGCAGTGAAATTTCACAGTTGTCACTGAAATAACAACATCTTTCATGTGAATGTTTCAGAAACATTCAGTTTCAGTGAACTCACGGTAAGAATTCGCTGATAAATCAGTGAGTAAGGAACACTAATCACGGATTCAACGGAGCGTAAGTTCAGGGAGCAGCTCTTAGGATGAACGTCAAATACTGACCCTTCGCAAAGCTAATCTTTTGGATAATCGTGCCTCACGAAATTGTACTTACTTTACGTATGTAATTTATTGCACCAAAATATAAATTTCAATATCTATGTATACTTCTAGGTAAACAGTCTTTCCGTATATCCCAGGAACCAATTACAATAGTAGTTTTATTATTTTACTGGCTGAAGTTTTTTTTTACTATATAATAATTCAAAATTACATACGCTTACTAATTTGAAAACATACATCATGTAGTTTAATAACAACGACACTGGAAGTGAAACTTGTAAAAAAATGCTTCACCCTTTTAAAAATACAAAATAAGCTTGTATTCAACCTCTGGTATTAAAGGTCATATACCGAGAAGGTCGAACTGGCTAACGCGACGACTAATAAAAGGAAAAAGAAACGAAAAAACCAAGAGAGAATCGGGCGTGGCGTGGTTCTCCTTGATATGTTTAAATATCAATGACGTCATATACTCGTCCTATCAAGAATAAGCAGGATAGGCAGATAAACAGCATGGTATATTCATCAACAACGTTTATTAACATATATACATAAATCTAGTCGGGTGCTTGAAGTCAGCACCGTTGTACTCACTGCTTGTATAATATTCGCATAAATCACTCCAGAATTAATTAATGTACCCGACTGTACTTACATACCTATAATGGCGAATAAATTTATAGCGACTTGATGTTGCTTAATTTATGACAGTACCTTTTTTATTGTCTTGTTTAGTTGTTTGTATTCTTACTTTATTTCACTTAAGGAACTGGTGAGCACAATTAATGGATGAAATGGAAAATTTATTCCTTATAGCCCAACAAACTGAAGAAAAGTTTGTGCTGTGAGATTTCTTACAAAAATCTGGTATTAATCAGAAGTATTTGATTTTAATTTTTTTATTAAGCGCTCTTATAAAATGGAATTCACTGCAATAAAGCAATTCGTAGCCGAATTACTTTAATATGCTATTTCTTTTTCATGTATTTATAGAAAATTATAAGTGTTATAATCGTTCCACTTTTCCAGACAATGTTAAAATTTCGACCTAGTTCAAAGTTCTTCAAAAGTGCAAAAATTATTTTATAGCACTGACAAAAGAATTATATCAAAAAGTGGCAAGCGAGCAAGTGGCCACCATAATTCGCCAAATAGCAAAGCGCCTGCTACCTTTGACATCTGCAATTGCAGATGTGTTGCTTATCTATAATTCCCCTTCCCATTATATCCTTATATAAGAAAGAGGTGGAAAGGTAATGTGAACTAAAATTAGGCCTCCGGCACGCACAATCATCAGACGAAACGCGGAATTGCGACCAATTCACGCCTATCTTTTTTGTGGTTGTGGTATTTCACCGGTCGACCCGGACTAATATTTTTGTTGCGGGATCTACCACTGTTATTTTCTATGGTGAAACGAACTAGTGTTGTCTTGATTACACCGCATTTAAATATTTTTTTATGAAAAATCACTGATTGAAGTCTGCTGAAGATAACAATCTGATTAAGAAAATAGGAGAAATTTTTGGAAACTTTGGCTTCAGTTCAAAAATCTAGATAACTTCATTGATTGGAAATATTAGGAATTTTTAAACGATTAGACTAGTGTTTGATTACGATGGCACCATGTATTAGTGGTGATGTAGTCGAAAGATGGTACGCGCTAGATTATTAATAGCATGGAAATTGTCTGAAGTACCTACTTAATATTCTTTGCGCATAATAATTGTATAGTAATATGTTAAATCAGAATTATTAAAATCAATGCGTTTCGGTTCTAATTGTTACAATTAAATACATTATAACAAACAAACGAACACCGCTTATTTTGAGAAATCCAGCTTATTTTATGAATGTATTTAGAAGGAATCCAATGATATCGCTTTTTATTTGTAGTCTATAATTAATATTTTTAAAACAAGTGTTTATTAAAATAAGAAAGTAAATGTCAATGGGTGGTGACGTGCGCACTTCCATCAGCTTACCTTCAATCAATGAGCTGAGTACATCGCACGCGCGCGTCTTGACCACCGTCCATTTTAGAGGCGACGGCGCCTCACCGTCGGGCCGTCTCGTCGCCGTCGTACCGGACACGTCTCGTCAGCCACTCGGAAGGGCCGAGTATTTGTCTTGTTTACGCGTTGTAGGAAAAAATAAACAATCGATAGATCGGCCGGAGCAAGCGAGCGTTCGTGGACAGGAAACAGGGATAATAGCGGGCGCGCCGTCCGGTCGCGGTTGCTGAGGGGGTGGGGTGGTTGTCTGAGGTAGGTGACGCCCAGGGGCGTGGTCTGAACTCGCCTGCGCGCCTACAACCCCCGGGAGACATCGAGTCGCTCCTGCAGCATCCCTCCTCGCCTGCGACCTTTGTACGCACCCGATGATATTCGGTACCAAGTCGAAAAACGAGCACAAGTTTGAACGTGTTTTTCTACTTATACGGTATATAATTTAAGGGAATGAAATACTAGAAATTACGAGACGAACATCGTTGTTATCGTGGTCCTCATAAGACATCATCACTTTTATTAGGCTTCTTATGTTCTTTTACTGTTTTGTTAATCTACTTTTGTTTGTGCTACCACCCAAGAGATTTCTTCACCAATTCCTAGAGAAGATTTTGATATGCAATTTAAATTCTCATTTCACACCTTCAGTCGTATGACAAAAACACAAATTTTGGACATTAATAAATTTGAAATACCTCCCTGCCCTTATTTAGTTTTTCGTAAAAATAGTTGTGTAGATAGCTTAGAGGAATAAATTCTTTCAAGGTAGTTCAGTAGAAGATCCAATATGTCAGTTGAGCGTGGATCTTATGTGAACGGTTATTTTATGATATATTCTTACACATAGCTTAGGTAGAATAATTCATATTCCAAGTAGGGGATCGATGGGGATTTTTCAGGTTTCACATTATGCGATGGTGTTTAAAACGTTCCTACCATTTTTAAGCTTTATGCGAACTATTTTAGATTTAGTTATTAATTTGATCTGGTTAATTTGAGGTTTTAATTTTACTTAACTATATTTCTCCTCAGTCCTGCAAGTTTACTGATCATTGCGGATAAGATAAAAATAAAGTAAAAGAAGATTGTGAAAACGTATTTGTTTTCATTACTAATGAATGAAGGTTAATGTTGAAGATGAGATTCAAAGTACCAACGCCCACGTTTTTCTCGAACACGAATCAAGACAAATGCGATCTGTCACTCTCGAAGACTGAAACAAAATGTAACTCCGGTTCGTAATTGTCTCTCCTCTATTTTACAATCAATGAATAAAGATACGGTTGGACCTAGCATTATCATCGTATTATACATGCCGATTCCCCAAGTGATTATACATGCATTACAATAATGCAATCATACACATTCTTTTTGCTATAGCAGAGATAACATTAATCCATACGACCGTTGGAATTCACGGTTATAAAGAAACTTGCAAGTCCGTAATACAGGCTATACAGATTACGGATTTGAATCGTGCATTCTTCTAGCGCACACCGTCGCACCTTTTCATGTATTTACGGCGTAGATGTTACGTATAATTTCTCGATGATATTGCACCAAATCTTATCGCCATTGTTTAGTATTAGATCAATTACACTGCCACATAAACAATAGGTAAAAATAACTTACTAAATGTATTTTGTCTATCTTTCCTCATTTATCCTTAATTTGCAAAAAGGAAAATTGATTGAAATTAATTCAATTAAAAATTACTTATGAAAGTTTTTTTATTAGGCAAGTTTTCATAGGCATTTTTACAAAACATGTTGCCTATGGTTATTAAATGGGCTAGATATTGTTTTCTAAATTTGATACAATAAAAAAAATAATTAACTGAATCATCTCCGACAGTCGAAAAGATGGTGCTAGTGTGTAGGGAATTATCAGGTTAAATGAAAAGCTAACAAATACGCCTTCAACTAATTAGGGCGCTAAAGTGAGTTTTATCGTTAAAGAGGCGTCAAGAGGGGCCGCTCGGTCCGCCCCTCCCCGACGATTATTCAAAGAGCTTTCATTGAGCTTTTATAATTGCCTACAGGCTTCTTGCCTACGGGACTTTGTAAGAAGGTATTGTAGCAACTTCTAGCGATTTTGCAACAATGTAGTTTACTTTTTACTTTGCTAAGAACTTGCTTTTTAAATATCTTGTGAAGTCTCTGATTTGTCTGGATATAATAATTTTTGATATAAATATTGACGTTTGTTGGTTTGCTCCCATGTTTTCCTAAATCCTGCATTCTGTGTTTTGAGTGGTGTTCTGCGGACATAGAACTCGTTGTCTGACTATATAAAAAAATCCAAAAGTTGACATAAAATATTATTTTTAAAAAGACGTGTATTTAAAATGTTTTTTTTTTTTTAATTAAGTATTCATATTTAATGTGAGACGTGATCAAAAGTTCAAATGCTATTATGCCATACATTACTGCTGACTCGTAGTTCATTTATTAATTGCAACTACACAATAAATACATGTTCGTACTAACCGTTTATTGTTGAACAAAAATAACACGCGTTATTCCAATAAATTAATTGACAGACAATGTTAGCAGATTGGATGTGATGAACTCCAAACACCTGGCTAAGGTGTGGCCATCACGCACCACTAACAGGTCCATTATACCTTGACCTCTAACGCCTCCCTCCAGCTATAATTCAAAGGGCCAAATAGGATCTGTTATTGGGATCAAAAGAGGTCAACCTTTAATAGTCGGGGGATAGTGGGATGATCGATACGCTTAAGTAAAAGATTGGGGTTGAAATATAAATAACGGGCGAACTGCTTTTGGAGAAAATGTGTTTGCCTCAATGTTTACGCATTCTATTTTACTTAGTTTTTTATTTATCATAGAAACATGACTAGAACATCTAAACCGCATGTTTCAGTTGCAAACCCTGACTTGAATAAGTAAAACTGGGGTTAAGGTAAACCTGGATAAACTATCTTTAGAGCTCAATTTAAGTCAAAACATAACATTGATTATTATTTACATAGAATATAGATACTCATCAGTTAAGTATTTCATCAAAGATAATTGTACTTGGAAGTCGTTAAAAAACGCGATCTTAACATATTCAACATTTTATTTTTAAAACATCTACAATCACCAAACAAATGGCAGGCGTTAACTTATAAGAGAGTACAGGTTAAATGTCAGAAGGACATCACAAAATGTGATAAAACAGTATTTAATAAACTCTTGGCACTGGTGGAATGGTTTTAACCTCATCATCTAAAGTCTTGTCGATAACTGGACGATACGAGATATGTACTTTGCCAGTAGCCAGGTCGGGAATTGAAAGGCTATGTTTCCTCCAATGTTGCTCAATTGGCTTAGGTGTCTGCAAAAAAAAATGTTCATTCTTTCTTTCTAATTATTAAAATGTTTTCGAATTTGGATTTGAAAAATTAATTCCAGCAATGGAAGTACTTGTAAGAATTTAACCTTCACATGCAAAACTAAGATAAAATTAATTAAAAATTAAGCTTCTAACATAACCATTGGTACAACAGTTTGTTTTTTTCTTTTACGTACCATTGTTATTGCCTAATCGTTATTGTCCAAACAATCCTCATTCTTTCAAACTTAATTACAATTATGGAATTATCTTCAAGAGTGGCACTGAAATTTGTCACGGCTGGACTTGTCTACTTTAGTAGACAAGCAAGTGTAAATAAAAAATTTAAAACAAATAATACCTGGCCTTCAGTTGACTTGCTGTAATCCATCTCATCTATGCGTTTAGGGAAGTCATCCCTGAAATGAGCACCGCGGCTCTCTGTTCTATTGAGAGCACAGGCAACGACCTGGATAGCGGCCTGCAGCATGTTCTGAAGCTCCAGAGTTTCTATAAGATCTGTATTCCAGTTCGTTCGCTGATCGGTCACGTTGATTTGATCGAACGCCCTGTACCACTTTTGTATTTCAGTGTTACCTGTTTAAGAATTTTAATATAATAACAGCATTTTAATTTTCATGTTTTTGACGAATAAAAATTACTTTGATAGTCATCGCGATGAACTGTCAAATAGTGATGGAAATGGATAAAAATAGAATAAGTAGAGTCCTGCAATACTTTGTCTTTTACGATTAGTTCTACGTCCAGTATTTATAGACGGTGAACGTAGAACTTGCAACTTGCAGCCTTGTCTTGCAACAATTGTAGCTGCTGCTAGCTATGATATTATTTAAGAGTTCTATATTACCTTCATTCAGCAATTTGGCCTCTCTGAATACGCCACACTTATGCTGCATGGTGTTCCTCATAGAGGCGCGTAGTTCGTGCGGTGCTACGCAGCCCTTTGAGTTTCTAACCTTGTCAAGGTTATCCAGTGATGCGTCGCAAATATTCTAGTGTAAAATAATACATCAATAATCACCACCTTGCCTTGTCTTTACTCTTTCCAGCTAATTAGAGCTACATTAAGAGATGAAACCCTTCTACTGCGAAGTAGAAGTCTAAATAATTAGTTAATTGTCGACCTGTTGTTATAGAATACAATAAGACGTACATCTCTGAGTTGCGGTTGCTTTTCTCCGGGCTTAAACTTGCTGCCAATGTTATGACCAATGGCAGCTCCGAAGACGACGACATCTAGGATAGAGTTGGCGCCGAGGCGGTTGGCTCCGTGGCAATTGCTGACCGCTTCGCCCGCAGCGTGAAGTCCGGGGATAGGACAATCAGAGCCTTGGTAAATAAGAGCCTGGAACAAAATAACAAGATTTTGAAGATTGTTTATCACATTATCATAACTGTATACATTTCAAATCATTAAATATGAATAGATTGAAACATTATGTTTGTGGTTTGCGAACGGAATGCCTTCTTTGCACCAACAAACATTTGCATTTTTCTGGACTATGCTAGGAGATATTAGGGAAAAGGTCAAGGTATATGAATAGATTCTATTCATCAAAGGAACTATTTATATTCGCCGAGGGAGCGGATGCAGGATGCAATTTGTTAAGGCCCGTCCTCGTTGCTTCACGGGAGATACCATGATTGTTATTGTTTTAATAATATAAATAAATAATAAATATTGGTCTCTTGCCTTCAAGAGACTGAAGATTTCAAACAAATAGAAGGGTAAAATTGAGGTGATAGTCTGTATAGTCAAACAATTAAATTCACTTCCCATTTAGGTACGAAAACAGCAAGCTGTTACCCTAAAATCTATAATATTGTAAATCTCTGTTGCTATGTCAAGTTTTTAACCTTATTAAATTATGAGCGCCAATTGACATTCTGCCGAAATTTTTAGGAATTACAAAAAATTTAATTACAAAAGTAGTTTAGATAAAAATCATTTATAAAAATAGTGAAATCACCTTTTATTTCTTAAAATTAAAATTAATACTTAATTAAAAAGAGAAATATAATCTCACCTCTCCTTTGTAGTTGATAGGTATACCTCCCATAGTGTAATGCACAGTCGGTAGAATAGGTACAGGTTGTGTGTACACGTCCACTCCGGTGAATATGTAGGCGGTCTCCGAGATACCGGGCAAACGATCTCTGATCACCTCGGCTGGTAAGTGATGCAGTTGAAGGTAAAGATGGTCTTTCTTAGGTCCAACACCGCGACCTGCATCAGTTACGTAATGCGAAAAAAATCGAATTATTAAACATTTTCAAAAGTATAATAATAGATATTAAAAACAGAATAGATTATCTGTTAATGTTTCTGGTAGTGAAAATGTGTTCTACTACAGGGGTACCCCATTCCACCTTTAATAGATCTCGGTCTTTCAAAACTATTGCCTTCTTTAGACAATCAAAATTTTATAAAAATTGAAAAATGGGTTTGGAAAAGACATACATCCCATCATTTTTTAAGTTTTTTCCTTGGTCGTATAATTTATCTCAAAGTCCATCACCTTGTCGAATCTCTGTGGCCATTGATCTAGACACAACATCCCTACTGGCGAGGTCTTTAGCTTTCGGCGCATACTTCTCCATGAAGCGCTCGCCCTTGTTGTTCACGATGAAGCCACCTTCTCCACGACAACCCTCAGTCATCAGGCAACCAGAACCGTACATACCTTGAACGTAAACACACTTATCTAAAATAATTTATAATAAAAAATACCTTGTTTTAGGATCACGTGTATTTTACATTAAAAAAAATATATGTCATAAGGTGGCAAATGAATTCGCTGCTATAGCAAAACTTGCAATTGCAGTTGCGTTGCCTTTTATCGACGGAGGGGAGGAACAGAAAGTATCATATTTCCGCTACCCATGCGTCCTCTTCTCTGTCAAATACTAATTCCCAACCTTTTCTTATAAGGAAAGAATGGGCAGGGAAAGCAGAATAAAATTGTATCTCCAACACGCACACTTATCAGATGAAAAACGGAACTGCTTCCACTTCATCCCTGTCTTCTGTGTGGTCGTGATATTTCACCGATCGAGCCAACCCATTCGTGCAACAGAATTTGCTATTGCTGGCATCTACCAAAATGTGTATAGATAGTACGTTATATTTTTCTTAGGAAATAAAACATTCAAACACCGAACCAGTAGGATGGAATTGTATAAACTCCATATCCTGCAGTGGTATACCAGCTCTGGAGGCCATCGCGCAGCCATCGCCTGTGCATGTGTGCGCCGCCGTGCACGAGAAGTACATTCGCGGGTACCCTCCAGTTGTGATCACAGTGTTCTTTGCCTGGAATCTTTTGTAACATTCAAATAATTAATCAGAATCTAAAACAGAAAGGTTGTAATGATAAAATTAACTTTCTCAACAATCTTAAGACAAATATCTCATAGAATACTAGTAATGGCATATTAATTACGGTAATTAATATTTATTACGGCAATTGCATTTTTGAAATGGTAATTCAAATATATGTTATACAAGATCTCTAATACACCAAAGTGTGACATTTATTAAAGGACTTTGTAAATTGGGATTTTTCCTGGTAATAAGATTTTAAGAATAACCTGTGCAATGTACTATCGTCCATGTTCATAGCCAGCGCACCGACAACGGCGCCATCCTGACAGAGAATGTCAAGTACAAAGTACTCATGGAAGAAGTCGACGTGCTCGAACTTTGTGCAATATCCATAAACCGTGTGAAGGAGCGAATGACCCGTCCTGAGGATGTATTGAACATTCATGAAGTAGCCGGTTAATAATCAAAGTGATATTTTAATTATTAAGCTATTTTTTTGCAATTAAAAATAAATATACTTAAAATGTAGAAATATTGCATTTTCCAAAAATTATGTCAACGCCATCTTTTGAGCTTAGATTTAGATTAAATAAAGTAAAATGTTTAACGTCTCTTTTTTATATAATTAATACACTGTGACACTAGATGTCTCTAAAGTCAAAAACGGTAAATATTGAAAAGAGAATATTTGTGGCGGTTTTTGATATTGTTTTCAGGATAATCCAAGAATAACGCCATCTAGGAACGCTTTAATTTAACAATATTACTTCTGTTTCTTTCATTTCCTAATAACCAGTAGGTGGCGCTCGTTCACATTACTGGGGAAAAATCATTAACGTACCGGTCACTAGATGTCACAAGCATGACTTTCCTTCAATTTGAGATTGCAAAAAATGCACAACTTCATTGATGGTACATTGAACCTCTACGGAAATTAGGTCGGACACACTTGTTAAAGTATTTTTAGCTTTGAGGATTATTAGCATTGATTAGAGCAACGACATTCTTTTCGGATGACCATCAGCATTATCTCTCGTTTCCTGGGACCTAGAATACGCCATGTAAATTCAATCAAACCTACCTATCAGCCACTGCACATGTTCTTTTTGCCGTTTCTTTTCCATTCTTTATAGTTCCACCACCGAAGGGTCGCTGGTAAATTTTTCCATCCTTGGTACGAGAGAAAGGCATACCCATGTTTTCCAATTCAAAGACCCGGTTTGGCGCTTCGCGCGTGAGATAATGGATTGAATCCTGAAAAATAATTTACTAAAAACTAAACCATTTGGTCTAAAAGGTAGGAGCATACAATTTTACTTGCAATATTAATTCGGACGTAGCCATGAAGCCAGTTGCGGGCTTTATGTTTTGTCTGGGACTCCAAATGCCCAAGGCTGTAATAAAACTCTTTCCACTAAAGCTAGACGCGTTATTTTGTGTCGCAGTCGCAGCTGCACCAGTATTAATGGGACGGACAACTCACATCTCTGGCAAATGAAACTCTCGCCGTGCGTGTCTGCTTGGTGGAAAAAATAATTATGCTGATGCAGGGCCCCGGGCGTTCGTATACATTAGATTAAGGCATATTGTTACGTCATATGAAACGAAGGTATATGTAATGATAAAAAGTTAATTAAAATATTGTTATTATGGTTTATTGACCTGATCACCGAGCCAATCTGAGCCTTTCACTGTGTCGTAGAAGTGCCATCTCCAATCGTCTTCGTGCATACTGCCTACAATATAAAATAATAAAATCCATCAATCATTTATTAATTAGTAATATTAATAATCATCAATTATTTAGTACAAACCTATGGCAGCGTTCATGCCACCTTGAGCGGCAATGGTGTGCGACCTGGTGGGGAACAACTTAGATACGAGGGCCACTGATAAGTTGTGCTGCGCGAGGCCAAATGAGGCACGCAGGCCGGCCCCGCCCGCTCCTATCACCAGGCAGTCGTGCTGATGATGCTGAATCTCATACGCTTTGTTTCGACTTTGCACTGACAAAGGTCAATGATGAAAATCATGAAAAGAACTACACACTTCTTCTCCACATTAACATTATGTTAAATTTTACGTTCATTTGTTCTTGCAATAAAATTAAAAAGGAAAACAATGTTAACAATTCATGTATAATATATAAACATATAATGATGATAACCATTCCAAATTTGCAAGATCGGTAATCCGTACTCTTAACCATTAGGCTGTTATCAGTGAGTGTTATACAATAAGAATGAAACTCTATGCCGGCTCGAAGTCAGCTGTGAGGGCATTTGTGTTCAGGTGAGTACCAGGTAGACCCACTGCGAACGGAACCGTCCCACCGACACTTAAAATTGTTTTTGCACGTCTCTTACGAAATTGCGAGCCGACATGAAGTATTGATAGTTCTATACGTGCGTATTGTTCACACACACGGCTCTATTTAGCAGTTGGAATTTGAAGTATGTCATTTTCGCAGATATTCATCATAGGTTTTTTTAAGTTTAAGTTTGTTTTAATACAAATAGACAAATCTAATTAAATGTATCATTTTTTTTTCATAGTTTGAAAATACTTACATTTGTTGACTGCATTCTTAATGTTGATCGTTCGAATAAGGACATCGATAGATTTCTGTTTTATTAAACAATATTTAATTCGTAAATAAGAATTATAAAAATAAAAAAAATTACATAAGAAACATAAATCTCATTTATAATATTTTATTTTATTTTAAGAAAAAAAAAAACGCTCTCTTAATGAAACAAAATAACGAAACATTTATCTATAAAAGCTCTTTTAATAAACATTCGACCATGCCAATATTAAAGTGCATCCAAAATCAAGTAATAACTTGATTTGGTTGGATGCACTTACATCTAATAACTACAATTACGAGGGGAAAGTTAGAACTTTAGGTCATTCTGTATCCCCCTAGAGGGGATTAAAAAAGACCCTCAGGTTTGGCTAAGTCCCCTTCAGACGGGTCATAATAATTCAAACGCGCGCTGACCAAATTAGTCTTTGTGAAGTACCCCTTGTGTCTGATCAAGATAGCGTCCGCATTTTAGGTTTCGCTTGTGTTGTAGACATATCATTTAATTACAAAGATCTACCTTATTGTTATCCGAACAGTAACAATTTTGCCAATCTTACTAATATTATAATTGTTTTGATGGATGGATGGTAGTTGTTAGAATCTATCTCCGGAACGGCTCAACAGATCTTGATGAAATTTGATACAGATGTAGAATATAGGAAGAACACATAGGTACTTGTTAAGTTTTTTTTAAAACTTTATAGATTAATGATTAATGAAAAGCTTTAAATGTACAAAATGTATAAATGAGCTTACCCTTGTTGCAAAAAACATTTCTCAATACGACAATCGGTGTAAAACTAATTTAAAATAACTAGTTTATGAAAATAGGAACACTTCGATTTAAGTGTCTATTTTATTGTGTCAATTTTTATTCGTAAAATTTTAATTTACTTTATTCAAGGAGTAAGGTAAAGAGGTTATACTATTTATCATGTACCAGTAGGTCTTGAACGAATTTTTGCGACAAGCGCCTTCTTATGGCCATCGTCAATTATTACAATATTAGAATGAGATTTTTGCCTTACTTTACGCTCGATAAATTAGCTGCACACATATAATTATACATATTTTGTCGATAACTATGCGATGGTTTTTGTCACAAATATTCATACCAAGCCTACTGTATTATTTTATTACGAACAATCTACCAATTTAATTTCTTTTGACCTATTTTCTTATATATTGTAAAGTTATGAAATTTAGGAACCACTTTATACTTTGTATAGCGTTTTGATTTGAGTTTGGTGTCGTTCTTTGTTGTACATTTATTGAAAACAAATATACAGAGTCTAGCTGTCGCCCGGAATTGCGTCCGCGCGGAATTAAAAAAAAACTTAATAAGAAGCCTATGGGTTCTTCCGGGCTATGTACTATGTACATCTATGCTAATTTTCAGCAAGATTAATGCAGCATTCCAGCATTAATGCAATATACCTTATAACAAACATGCGTCCATCTAAACTTTTTGAATACTATCATATTTTTATATTATAAGGTGGCAATTGAGCAAGCTGACACTTGAATCCGACTAAATAGCAAAACGACCGCTGCCCATAGACATCTGCAATTGTAGATATATTGCCTACCTTTAATCGACAGAGGATTTTTACTTTTTCTATGTGACCCCTCCTCCGTCAAATCCACTTCCCCTTCCCATCCGTGGAAAAAATTAAGCCTCCGGCACCACACCATCATCCCAAAAGCGGAATTGCTTCCACTTCACGTCTGACTTCTATGTGATCGTGGTATTTCACTCCGCCCATTCGTGCACCCAACAAAAATATTGGATTTACGGGGTCTACCATTGTAAAATGATATTAATCATAAAATGAAAAAAATATATATATATATGTTCATCTCCCCCATTCCCTTCCAAAAATATAGACAACAAAGTTTTTCGACAGTGAATATTCACATTTACAATATGTTAATAAAAAAAACACAACATTGCATAACCGGAATATATTGACTATTAAGAAGAAAAAACTTATTACTAAACATACACTTAAAATTTGGGAATATAACCTAATTGCTTTAAATAAAACATATCAGAAATGTGTCTTATGTCTTATTCGTTTCCCTTCAGCTGCTCTTACACCAAGTTAAATATAAATTTTAATAAATGCCTCATCCAGATTTATTTAAAATTATCTAGACATAGTGAATAGAATGGTCTGAGCCATGACAATTCCATGCTATGTTTATAATTAAGTTAAATACAATAGACCCCAATATTGGAATGACTAGACGTGAATTTGTTTTACCTAATACGTCTAACGTCACCGACAGGTGGCATGAGACGTGTTAACGGTATAAAAAGCGTAATGGGTTCCATAAGTTCTTGTTTTAAATAATTTGGTATCACCATTGTTGTATTCCATCAACGTTAGTCATTACTATAGAAATAAAGATAAACAGAACATTTACATTCTGCTTTCTTTATTTCGAATTAAAAATGTGAAACTGTAACAACTTCATTTGTGACAATTCCATGGAAGGCTCATGGAATAGACATCTGTCCGAATGAAGATAGTTCATTTCAACATTTGGCTGGGACAATACAATATTGGGGTGATAAAAGTACATACTTAATATAGATATAATTCAATTAAACTGGAATATACATCTAGGAACATGGTATATAACTCTAGGAAAATGGAATATAACTCTACGAACATGGAATATATGTCTTGGGACATAGAATCTAAACCTAGGGCAATGTCTTCTAAGTCTAGGAATATAGTATGTAAATCTAAGAACAAGGAATATAAATCTAGTATTATGGAATATAAATCTAAATCGGATCCGTAATATATGCCACATGCCATAGTTATCGTTTTTGAGTGATTTTGGATACGATAAAATCACTCAGGGGGACCGGAAGGTCAACTTTCTCTTCAAGGCGGACGTAAATCGTTCTTCGCCGTCTCCATTACTTTTTACTCATTAATAAGACAAATCATTGCCCTCCAAAATCGTATCAATCTGAAACATAAAGAAAATATATATAAATAAAATGTAAAACAACAATGTATGCGTAGATGGGGTGAGGCGAGAGACGTGTGCTACGCACCCGTCAAATGCAGTCTCTGTCTACCCCCCTGAGTAGACAGAGGCTTGAAATTCATATGTCAATACTACAAATACCATATGTTTATAATGTTATGGACAATGTAAACTCATATGAGATCAGCTTTTAATAAAAGTGTATAATTAATGAACGTTCCCGTTTTGGATGTTGGATGAAATGTTCGAGGCAGACAAATTAAAGCGGATTGAAAATCGAACCCCCGGGGGTGTCGACATATCTACAACGAGTTCACTACGGCACCCTTTGATGTCTGTATTATTGCGCGCAATACCTAGGGTGTTTAGGGTGAACCCTAACTGAGTCTAGGCATGTTACGGACAGGCATTTCGTCTGATTCAATGTTTTTGATTTGATGTTTTGACGGTATTATTTGATATGTTGTTGTTGCTGTCTATATTTTTTATTATTATGCGGTTTTTGTTTACTAACTTAGTTCTTCTTTCGACATTTTTGTAACAAATTCCACAATCGTTTCCTTCTGTGATCAAATACTACGCTGCATATACTTCTTCTAAGTATATATATCTATTATTTATACGCCTTTTCTTTTCTTATTGAATGTAGGCTACATTTAAGTAGTTAAAGTAGCACACATCTATTCCATTCTATTATAAAAACGACAGGAGTTTTTCGTTCTGTAATAACTTAATGTAAATGAAAAAAAGAAAAGACCCGAATTACTAAGTCTTTAATTCATAGATGAAATAGCGCCATCTATTGTCTGCTTTTTAAAACCAAGATTTTTTTAATTTAAACTACATTAACTGTAATCTTATACATGGCACTTTGTTATTTTAGAATGTTACTAAGAACTACTGAAAAAAAAAGATTAAGCAATAAAAAATGTTATGGCTAGTGTGATTTGAACTCGTTCTTTTCACATTTATTTTAGAATCTCGTCTCTCACGTCCACCATATGTGTTTTATGCCGATGTTACCCATATGACATGCCGGGGAAGATGGCTGACTCACTGGTCAAAATCGGTTCAGTCGTAAATACATAACCAAATACATAAAAATAAATTTACATACGCGAGGAAAACCTAAAAGAACCTAAAAGTAAGACCCTCGATGATTGCTGGTAATATACCAGTAGAAAATATTTAAATAGTACCAATTGTTCGACGACCTAATACCGATTCTAATTAGATTGTATCCGCTTTAGCCTTTAAGTACAATGATTAAATACATGTTAGCCTTATCTTATTGCCAACGGAACCAGCGCTGTGAATTACCAAATTAATTAATCAATCACTAAGATTGTGTACCAAATCATCGGAGTGTACAAGTTGCACTAATGTCTTATTGGCTTAGCACAAGAGCGGATTATGTTAATTGATTTGCAAGCATCGAACAATGTAAATTCATAACTATGTTTACGTTGTGCTTACTCTATGGTTTATTAACTACTAGCTTTCGCCCGCGACTCCGTTCCCGTGGAATTAAAAAAAAAAGAAGGAAACGGGATAAAAAATATCCTATGTCCGTATCCTGGTTCTAAGCTACATACTCATAAATTTTCAGCAAAATCGGTTCAGCCGTTATTGAGTTATAAATAGTGTAACTAACACGACTTTTATATATATAGATTGCTTACATACTTTGTCTACAATCTGCATGATTTACCGTTGGTTTCTGAGACCAAAAATCTCAAATACAAAATATATCGTCATCCCTGCCATTATCTTTGACAAAACCAAGATAAAAATATGTTTTAAACGGGGATTTTAATCTCAGAAACCCACTTTGACTGTTTTTTATTTATTTTAATTTACTCTAATCAAAAGTTTTGTGTATTTTTTACTGCGAAAGATTAAAAAATAGGTTAGAGGGAGATGAGGGACAAAAGGTACCCCTGACCCGATGGCCTAGTAATTGACATAGTTAGCTTGATGCGTTCGAATGACTGCAGTCCACTAAATTGCGCCGCTTCTACATTGTCTTAAACTTATTAATACTGTAAATTCCAAGGTTTACATGGATGGATGAATTTATGGATGGATGGATGGGTGTTTGTTTGAAGATGTCTCCATAACGGCTCAATGGCTTTTGATGAAATTTGGCACAGATGTAGAACGTAGCCTGGAAGAACACATAGGTTACTAATTCAGTTTTTTTTAATTCCTCGCGGAAGGAGTCGCGGGCGACAGCTAGTATAGCGGTAGCAGCTATATATATACACACACACACATATATATATATATATAAACAAGCCACATCTAGAAATAATTAATCGGTGTTATCTACGTGTGTATCCAAATAATGGATTTCAAGTCATTATTAAGATATGTAATTTTAGAACATCTATCGACAAAGTTAATTAATTAATTGCCAAAAATTACTTAAATTTATATTAGTCTTGTTGACATGCGCTTTTGACTCTTCATTAAATGCTGTTAAGATGTTGATTAGGCGAAAAACTGTCTGAAGTAGAACTCATGTCCTCTGAATATTTACGAGTATAATATATTGGAAGCTTTTTACAACATTATTACAAAATAATGTCTGAGGTTTCTATTGCAGTTAGTGTTGTTATCAATTTGTATATTCAATAAAGTTTTGGTTTTTAAATTTAAGATGTTTTTTTTTTTTTAATTTTTGCTTCCATTTAGTTTTAGCATATTTTTTACAATGCTTTTACTTTGTAGACGAAACGAGAATGTTTCTTTTTAAATGGACGAGTCCGTAAGTAGCTTTGCACAATTCGTTTTTCGAGAAGAAGCATTTTTCAAAGGAACGCTTTTCTATTATTAAAGCCGTCAAATGTATTTCCACTACTGAAGCATCTGTACAAAAACATATTGCTATCTCTGTAACTCTTAAAAAGTATGAGAGGGATAACAAATGTTTTTGTATATGTTGAGGCAGTGAAAACTCGCGGCTACAGATACAAAGCTTCTACGCATTCATTTGTTCGAAGACTTTTTTATACCCTTTTGAAGACACTTAGCATTTACCTACTCTAAAGTGTTATAAAATTTAATATTAGTGCCTCTGTACTCGATTTTGTAAATCCATTTCTTGATTTTGTACAGCACTTAAGTTCTCAAAAATGACACAACGAACTTTTTGGGTTACCTAATTGTACTGTAGCAACTTGAACAAACCTTACATAATCCAATACAACGTGACCCACATTTCGAGAACTCTTATAAAGTGAACTTGACATAACTTTTTGCAACGTACTCATTAGATTTTTTAAACATCTCTGAATGTATCTCTGTCATTCAATATACGAAATAATCTTAGGAGACGACTCGAAATAATAATAAGTCAGACATTCGAGAGATCCGCATTAAATCAACCCCTCATTTTACAAATACTATACTTGGGGTGGCTTCCTCGTGATTGTGACGTCACCCATTCAGTTTTTAAGTCAGAGGGCGAGGCCGAATCGCACGCGCATGCGCCATAAATTGCAGTTTTTTTAGTGACAGGGAACAAATGTAACGTTCTCAAACTGTACCACTCAGATCTAGTTTGTGAATAAAATATTTTTGACTCTTCACTAATAGTGTTCTTTACATGATGTAGTGTACTGTAAAAAATACTAAAGTCAGTGGAATAAAGTATAAAATTTATAAATTTATTTTTTGCTACTGAGTTAATTTATAACTTATTATATTAGTCATTCTTATTTTACACTAAGTGCAGTGCTTAGTACGGATTTTTAATGATATCACATAAGTAATGAAAAAGAAACCGAAGTGCCATTTTTTAAACTGAAGTAAAAAAGTGCTTTTTTGTTAAATTGTGTTTGTTCTAGCTTATTTCTACCGATAACACTCAGAGCTTATAATTTATAAGCTTATAATATATAATATTATTTATAAAAACTTCAGGCAAAGACAAGATGCTAACTAATATTTAAGGTAAAAATAAACAAAATACCATTGAGTGTAATAATAAGTACTGTACATTTTTTCCCCTCAAAAAATGCAGCATCTGTGATGAACGAAGATACAGAAATGATTCGAATCTTAATGTATTTTTAGTAAAGTTTCCCGTTCCCCCAATAGTAAAGTTATAATACGGCTTGCATAACAATACTGTTGCCGTAGTACCGGTGTACCAGTGCCAGTTTGTGCACGATCCCAACACTAGCTCAACGCACGACCCTACGAACACGCGCCGCCAACCGTCCGTTACAAAATTTGTGACATATATTAACTTAGTAAGATTGTGCCTTAACAAGTGAGAAATTAATCAAGTGCCATGGGAACTTAACAACGGTGCTATATTTTATTTGTGAGGTGAGCAAACTAATGTTTTAAACTCTAACCTAAAAACGAATCGATTTGCGTTTACCGCATTCTAACCTTTTCGCTGTGTTGACGTAAACTATAGTTTATAATACGAATATTTAACTTGTAACTCTATTATAACTCAATAAATAATTAAACCCATACGTGTTCTTTCATAAAAAATTAAAAACAATACACTTTTCAGTCAGAACTAGCGATAAAAGAGGTTTACAATTACGAAATTGCAACATAAACAATAGACTTACACCGAAACGTCTTTACAAAACTCATGCTGTTTGTTAACAAATATCATTGTTAACTAAAGAAAAATATTTAACAACAAATTAAATTGAAATTTTAACGTTATCAGACTTATATCCAATATTTTTTTCAAAGTTTAACGCCATAATTTAGAAATGCAATAAGAGTTTGTTTATGAAGCAATATTTTTTTTATGATAATAATAATGTAAGTCCGTAGTAAGAATCGTAGTAAAAGGTGAATGTCCTGTTATCCTACACTTGCACATGTGTACATAGCAACGCCATCTTTTATGCCAAAACTCATACGAAAAAGTGGCAAACTTAAAATTGTAAGTTTTATTTACTTGATTTTATTGTTACATAAACCACTATGATTAGGAGAAACGGTTATATTTCAGTCTTCTAGTTTCATTTTTAGCAATAACTTATTTAGTCGCAGTTTTTAAAATTGGAACACTAACGTCATGAGGTCATTAGGTATTTGGCTGACCGAGTTTCGTTCAGTCTTTACAAATGTGACATGGTTAGCACTTGGGTCATGTCGCAAATCCGTGATTACGAAACTATATCTATATACGTAGTTAAATATAGTGTGTCATTATTAATCTTTTGTGACAGTGCCATCTATGAAAATAAAAAAAATAATTATTAATTACATTGCAAGTGGAGAATAAGTTAATATAATTTGAAATAGTTTACTTAATACGGAGTAAGGCTAGATTAGCATATGATACAATATGATTTATACTATAACTGCTTAGTTATTATGTACTACCTGCGAATTTTAAATTGGTATTTTCTTAGTGCGGTCAAATCTCTTACAGTTGCATAACTACTGAAGCTTACTATAGTGATATTATTTTCTCTCGCTATATCGTTAACATCATTTTTAACTCTTTTTGTGGACAGTAACTAATACTCTAGTTATATTTGTAAGAAGCTTATTGTTGGTATCCATTAAATATCTTGTAAATATTTTTGTTAAATAGACTGAAAAGCATGACAATATGTTTTTATGCCAGTATTTTGACAGTGTGAATTCAAGTTTTAGTATACTTGTATTAACTTCATAAAGTTGTGATTGTCTACGTCTTTCCGTAGTAAACTATCGGTAGTTTGCCAACTCATTTAAGTTTCCAACCTTGTGGTCAGGTCAGTATTTGAATTTCGTTCATTTTCGCCGTGCTCTAGAAGTCACGTATACCCGTGATGTCGACTTTTGCCACTAGAGAGCAGTAATTTAAATTGCGAAATATTTAAATAAATTTCTTTTGAAGGTGTAAAATAAATTAAAAGAAATCTGAATATGAGGAAAAACGTCACTGCAGTGAAATAACAAGACTCTCAAACCTAGTCTGATTTTTAATGATGAGGTATTATTTCCAATCATTGACCACCTACGAAATTTATAATTTTATCAAATGGTAGACGCCTAATTACTTATCAATATCTTTCCTAAACCGAATTTTAGCAGCTAGACGTACAGTGCAAAACAGAATTTAATTAGAATTAAATTTTGCGTATATTTTAGCTTTTTCATTTTTAAAGTGCTACGCTTCGCTAATGACCGCTTTCGTAGCGGCTACAAGTCTAAATAAACAATACGTGAACAAGTTGGATCATTTACCATGATTGAGTAATTGATTAATTTAAGTAATATTAATATTAATTAAATTTAAAGAAAGAATTTATAATAAATTTTCTTTAAAATATAATATACTAGCTGTCGGTCGCGACTCCGTCCGCGCGGAATTAAAAAAAAAAAAAAAAAAAACAGTAAAACTAAACCATTCTCGAATCTCCACGAACACACACAAA
>JAOPJD010000025.1:1539072-1551576 GCA_026167825.1 Papilio polyxenes | reverse complement strand
TCAAAATTGGTCCAGTCGTTTAGGAGGAGTTCAGTCACATACACACGCACACAAGAAATATATATATTAAGATTATTATTTTTAATGTAGATATTACAATAATAATATACAATGGACGGTTGGTGAATGTGTTTATAGTGTAAACGTGTTATAGTGAAATAAATTTCGTGAGTATGTGCCTATTGAAATATAGTGCGTATGTGTACCAACATTATAGTGCGTGCAAGTGTATTGTGTTCTTCACGGCGGGGCCTTGTCCTAATATTGTATTTAAACTTATTTCTTTTTGACGGAGAAAGGAAGACGCTAACTCTACTTGACAGGTAAGCCAATGTTATTTTTTTATAGAAATTAAATACCAATGTATTATTCCTTCGTACTCAAAGTTAAAAAAAAAATTTATGAAAGCTTCCAATGCATCCGAACCTTTGTAATATCTGTAAGGCTTAAATCGGATTTAAAAGGGTAAGGCCGTGATTGCATATCATGCATTGTGTCTATTAAATCCATTTGCGTTGTAACGGACGTGCTGTATATAATAGCTTGCGATTTTATTCCCCGTACAGTAGAATCATATTTGCAGGTGACTAAACCATGTTTGTAATTAGAAGGGGCCAGTCTCTCTTTTTTTAACACCACAAAATACAATGTTGTTTTGGAACATTTTAGTTTGTTGTAGTTTGGAACAAAGTAGTGTAATGCTTGTGTTGAAAATTGTTACTAGAATAATAATACTTTTGATAGTTGATTTTTAAAACTGTAAAATGTAAAATCTCTTTAAATTTATCATGGAATAATTATGATTAATTTAATAGAATGAAGGCCTATTAACAGCCGTACAAATCTTGTTTTTAAGTTAAAGTAAGTTTTGAGCTTTAAATGCTTATCAACTAACTCAAGAAGAATCTTTTTTCGTCTGGAAAGATTTTACTAAACAACATATAAATTAACTTGGTTAAGATGATAGAGGGCGACAGTTGTTCAAACAAGTTTTAGTTAGAGTGAAAGTTTGTAAATGGATTGGTATCCGTAGGTGACAAAAATTTGTAACATATTACAAGGTGGTAAATAAGCAAGCGCCCACATGAATTCGCCGAAATGGCGAAGAGACTGCTGCACATATACATCCGCGATGGCAGATGCGTTGCTTACATTTAATCGACATAGTAGGATACGCACAGATAGGAAGATATCCAAATTTTGTCTGTTAAGCCTTTTTTAATATTGACAATCTATTGCACTGTAATGTATCCGTTACATATGTACCAGTGTACAAAATAAAATGATAATCTTAAGAAAGGTTATGAGTTATAAAGATACCTTAGACATGATTTAATTAATAAAAGAATCGAATATCATTATAATTATTAGAGTAACATTACATCAATTACTACATATACTACATAGTAATACTAGATAAACTATACTCTGATAAATTTTCAAATGAGAGGAAATGACTGAAAAATATTTTTTTTTCTCCATGAGTGGGAGGCTGCCATTGCCCACCCCAACCACGGAGTCGCAGCTGACGGTCGCGAGTATTCACAGTATAAGTCCCTTATGCATTTTACGAAGTTTCGCTTGAGAAGAAATAATTGACCGAAAATGTAACTGGCTCCCGGACTATCACTAGAGATGAGTTGAGAAAAATCGGTATGAATCTTTGCGATTTCCTATTGTTGTTCACATAAAAACTTTTAATCCATAATTTTGTCATTTATTGTTTTTTTTTTAATTCCAATATAAATAAAATTGTTTCTTCCTATTCCTATATGTATCATTCCTCAAAACTAAATAAACTTTTAACCAAAACATGAACTTATGTTTTTTAGTTAATCGTACAAATTCATACATACATAGCCAAATAACTAGATATTAAAATAATAAAACACCTAAATTATAGCACTTACATTTTGATTAATTTTATTACAGGACCGATTCTCTATCGTTTATTGTTGTTTTTTATGCGAGTACGGTCCCACACTGACACTGTTCAATTAAGTACCACATTATTCCTCACACGAAATAATTTGATATTCCATAGACGTCAGTTATCAAACTAATCATCATTAAATAGAAACACTATATGAATTCGACCCGAAATGAAAATTGAACTGAAATTGAAACTAAGTGAAAACACAATTAGGACTCGAACCGCGAAACGTGAAATAATAAGACGACAACATTCCAACGGTGAGTTCCCATTGCCATAACACGTTTATTACAACAATATTATCATCGCTCTTATACGGGTATCGAGATATTTTAAATTCACATTGATAACAAATATAATTTGTAACAATAACTAAACTGTCATTTATTTAAATTGCGTTTTAATAATAAAGCAAAATAAAATATTATTTTTATGTGTAAAAATTGTTTTATTTTATAAATAATTTTTATACGATATTACCAAATGTAATTCAATTTATTAAAACGATTTAATATTATGTAATAATAATTTCATTTACCCAAAATAATATCTTGGCGATATTATAATAATGTTCATTTTTTTTAATTCCGACATTATTTATTTCCGACATTAAGATAAATTAAAACAATGTTTTATTACGAGCACAATATTAATGCACAAACTTTAAAAACTGAAAATTAAAAAATACTTACTTGGATGTGGCGCGACTACACTTCGAAAGAGCGAAACGTTCGATGCTTGTTTTATGGCCGTTACAATAATTCTAGACTTAGTACGAAACGACCTCGATATACCAGATTGTTACAGAGCATGCGCGCGTCCAATGGTAACGAAAATGGCCGCTAATAACTGTGTTTCCCAAACTTTAAGCTTTACTTCCGAAATATTTTAAGGAAATTTTAACATTAAACTTTAATTTAAATCGCCTTCAAAAATGTCTAATTACAAAAACTTATCATCCTTATCATCGCTAAACAATTAATGTAAAATGTTAAGTGTAATAAATACATATATATCATACTTATATTATGAATACGAATGATTCGATAGAAGTTTTGTTTGTTACCACGTAACTTCAGAACGTCTGAACGGAGCCGGATTAAATTAGGAACAATGATATACAACGATTTGGAATATCGCATAAGTTATTAATTCAGTTACTTTTGCGAACGAAGGCGCGGGCGTTAGGTAGTGTAATAATATAATATACGAATAAAAAAGTCACGCATAAATATGTCTTGATAGTAAAATTATATTCTAATTTCCCGCGCCATCGCTTGTCGGTGACTAGTAATATCGTGCAAATCTCGAATTCTCAAATTACTTTTTAGTGTAACGGAGGACGTTCGCGACCCACGTCCTTTAACAAGAACATTGGGTCAACATAGATATGTTTATCACGAAAAGATTTCAAGGGTAAACCATGCTAAATTATGAAGTTATGTTAAGTTATGGAGGACACTCAGATGGTGTCTTGTAAAAAAAAATATAAAACTTGTACGGCATTACAAAGTAGATGTCCGAATGATTTTTAATTTTTTTGTATTTTTTGACGGAGTGCATTTAAATTTTTAAACGGTTTCCTAGTTAATAGTTGTATCTTGTAAGTTATGTTTTCATTTTAATTAATTTCATCAAAAATAGAAGTTAGAATATTAATATGTAATTAAAATACCACGAAAAACGGACTTACCTTTATATGTTAAGTTTTAAAGTTTCAATGCACTTATTTTAGATATTTTCAACACACGTCGGTACAGACTAGTTTGTTAATAAGATGTTTTTTGACTTCCGCTTCCTTCGTAACTAATTGAGTTGTGTCCTGGTAAGTGCCTACTCGGCGCGATACCCGGCGGAAGACTAATCAATGCCTTCTAATTGGGTTCTTACCTTTATTTCTGTAAGATTTTTTCAATGCGCAGTGATCGTAATTAACGATTCCTTTATATACTTGGTGAAGGATTATTGGCAATAAATATTTTAACGTATAATTAATGAAATTAGTTTTTGGTGTTTTTACGTGTTTATTATTTTGTAATAATTCCAATGATATACTAAAAAAAATTGTAGCTATATTTAATAAATTTGTTTCCCGGAAAAGTTGGAAATGAGTTAACGTGTGGCAACATTATCGTTGTTCCAATTACGTTGTAAAGGCTGCAAGGTTTAGGGGCGGAGCGATAGTATGGGAGGAGCTGCTGTTGGAGGCTACCTGCCTCATCCTTCCGCCGCGGTGCTGGGATGCTGGCCCACCTTCGAGAACAATTAAATGTCAAAGGTCACTCGGAACTACGCAGTTTGTAAATCAATCGATACATGTTCACCTTGCTTATTTACAGTTACGATATTTTATCGCCAGTGGAATATTTTCACTCATTTTCAAATCACGTATGCCCTGATCCATTAGATATTAACTACTACTTATACAATAGCAGGGGCAAATTAGGACACTTGAATCTCATGAACACGGTCTCGGTTAAAAATAACGCGATGCTTCAAGATCGATTTAAAGTTCGGTCAGCAGTTTATCCCGGTGATTGTAGGCCACGAATTAACTAAAATGCCTGCAAATCACATCCTTTTAGTGCCAGTTTCAACGCTACCTGCGCCCTGGAAAAAAAATCTACGACGCCTAATTTTTTTATGTTGTCGTTTTTAACAGGGTTACGTGATACTGCGTTATTTGCAGTCTATCCAGGGCCCGACGCGTTCGCCCAACCGCACCATACCCTAACGTACAATTACTCATTATGGACCTAGAATTTGATATCCATAATATACACATGTAGACTTGTAACAAAACGATCTATCACTTGATACCATCAATTAGCGAATGCTCTGTGTTGTCCGGGTATGCCCGAGCATAATTGTTGCAAAATTATTATGTAACACAAGCGGATTTGCGGAATCTGCTCTATGGAAACAAGATGTTGCATTGTTAATACCTTAATGTATTTATACCAATACTAGCTTTCGCCAGCGACTCCGTTCCCGTTCGGAATTTACAAAAAAGGAAACGGGATAAAAAGTATCTTATGTCCGTATCCTGGTTCTCAACTACATACCCATGAATTTTCAGCCAAATCGGTTCAGCCGTTCTTGAGTTATATATCCCTATATCGATTGGTCGTCGACGGCGTCATCACGCGTGAACGGCTGGACCGATTTCACTTTTTTTTCTTTTGATGTGTTTGTTATTGTCAGAAGAAGGTTCTTATGATAGAATACCACATGAGATACTTTTCACACTTTTCTAATACTACGCAGACAAAGTTGCGGGCAAAAGCTAGTTTTAAAATAAAATACCTTAGATTTGGTATAATTTTCTTATCAGTAATGTTGATGAGCAAAGTTAACAGATGTGCATGTATAAGTTGTTAAATTCCTTAACGTAACATATCTAACAATCATCTCGAGTAATTTCTAAAATGCCAGTTTCACTTCCACTATTATGATATTTTATACCAGTCGATTTTTATGTGTGTTACGATTTTTTTTGCTTATCTGACCGCAGTGATATTTCTATTTGACGCATATTGTTGTCCCTGTTTTTTTTAAAGTGAATGTGACGGATGACATTGAAGGCTCCGGATACACAACGTTGAAGCGTCGACGCAAGACTTCTAATGGTACAGATATAGCGGTTACACGTCTATAGTTTGTCTATTTAAGGTTGATTAGTTTGACAATTCACTAGACATGGGTTGAGTAAAATCGGTTTTGTGAATATTTTCGATCTTCGATGGTTGTTCTCATAGAACTTGCAATCGATAATATAGTGATTATAGTTTTTAAATAATAATAATTAAAATTGTTTCTTTCTATTCCTACTATATTCTTAAAAAGTACATAAAGAAATAATGTATTAAACCAAAAATTGAAGTGTTGGCGAAACCAAAAGAAAATGTATTGTTTTTTTTTTTGTTAATTGTGCGATACATAGCCAAATAACTGTTAAATTAAAAAAGTAATAAAACACCTAAATTATACCGACCGAGGAGACCGAGGCTCGATAGTTCATAGTTGTTCGTTATGCATTTTTTGTCCGACACTATGAAAACCGTCCACCTCATATAAAATTAATTCGATAATTCATAAGCGTCAGTTCTCAAATTGATCATTAAATAGACGCACTGTAACACGAATTTGTAAAATGTCAGTTGTATTAGTTTTGTTATTTCATCTTGAAAATTGCATCGCTTTCCTCACGACGTTCTTGAAACAAGTTGCGAGCGGTTGTATTTGGGTACGACAGATAGAAATGTCCGCGACGCCCGCTATGCACAAACCTCGATCACATTATATTGTGAAGTCGCCTAAACTTACATAGCGAGTAATATCACCAGTCTTCTAAGATTAACGTTGTCTTGTGTACCCAGGGCCTTATAATTATCAAAGCGATGGCAACCCTTTAAATTGGTCACCGATATTCAGTTCTGGTTATCGTAGGTATTCACTGCCGAAATATTCATTAATATAGTTTCGTGTCATCTATTTCCTTTGAAAAATAAAAATATTATGTTGAATTTGTTGATTCATCGATGGAAAACTACACTAACATTTGAGGGCTAAATATTTTAGTGACTCTCATGATCCAATTACCAAGAAAGTTTAAAAATGCCTTAATATTTTTGGAGACAAGGTTTCCCTAATTCAACTCTGTAATAGTCATACCTAGCCTGATGGTCCAAGGCAGGGATCCCCAAACTATTTTGGACAAGTGACCCCCTTTTCCAAAATGAACTGTTACCTCAGACCCCCATGGGCAAATTACCTACTTACAAGATCAATTATTATTATTATTATTTTTCATTCTGACTTAGGTCAATAGAAGAATTAGCGATGCTTTAAGTACGATATCGACCACTTTGGGAATCCCTGGTCTAAGGCATGACAAATGCTGTTAAAATATGTAAAATACTGCATGAGACTTATATAGTTAAAACTTTACAATAAAACAAATAGCAATTGTATAATAAATTAAAAAATATATAATTTTAGTTAAAATTCAAAGTTAAACTATTTAAAATTTATAGAATAAAACATACTAAATCGATTTTTAAAATTTACTATTTAAAAATCATCGAATTAAATTAAAACAATGAAAATAAAATAGTAAATACAGCAGTAAGAATGAAACTTTTTCTTGCTGTTTCGTAGACATCTTTCATTGCGAGCCATTTGCCGGCATTCCACGCACAATACCTTATTCCGTTAAAATAATGATATGCGAATGGTGCACCTAGTATTATCTTGAGTAGAATAATGGCGAATGTTCCCATGTTCAGGCTTTGTATCATAGACACGTAAGAGTCGATGCCATTGGGAAGAAATAATGAACCAAATGCCACCAAGATCGCGTACGACAGCACAATCACTCCTGTAAATGAATTCATCATTATAATACACAAAGAAAGAAATACCATTTTAAATAAGTAAATAAAATAAAATCAAAAATATTCTAATCGAAAGGTAGTGCGTGCAGATGAGTCCCATTTTTTTGATTATTTTTTTAAAATAACTAGAGGACTAGTAGATTTTGAGCTTAGCTTCAAAATGAGTTTCGAAAATTAGGGACTTTTTTTTGCTTTCAGCGCTTACATATTCTAAACTATAGTACCTAAATAAAAATGTTTTATAAAGAATTGTAGCTCTTTAAATGTGCTAAATAAAAGTCCGCGATAGCATATATCTATCTTTCATAGTTTTCTCACAATTACCATTTTTTTTCTTTAAGAACATCAATTAAGTTCATGCCCTATTTCCAACACTATTATTCGAGTTCAGTATTATCCCTTATGTAAATAAATATGTTAATTGTCAAGAGAATTTAATGTAGATTATATTTGCCCCTAAAACTATATCATTCTGTCTAATAGTTTAGGAGATATCGAAATAATAAAATTACGCGCAAACGAAAAATGCTACGTCGGGTTACAATGAAAAGCACGATGTTTCTTTCTGGGCTTACGTAGGTCAAACTATATGACCTAGTACATGACAATGATGTATGAAGTAATTATAGATCCTTAAATTTGCTAAATAAAAAAATCTTTGGTGGCATATATCTATCATCTTTGGATGTCTCACAATAACCATGTTATTGTGAAAAAACTTCGATTAATATGCACACGAAAAACAGCGTCGTAAGCTTACGGCGCTATTATATTATATTAGGTATGAATCCTTATCCAAATAAAAATGTTTTAAGGCTAGAGTATTAAATGCAGATTATATTAACCTTTCAAACTATATAATTCCGACCAATAGTTTGGAAGATATCACATGATTAAAAACTACGCGCATCCGATAAATGCTACTGCGGTACGCGGCTGCACAGAATTAAAGGCACGCTACGATGTATTAGTTTGTTACTTTACAATTAGTTTAACGATTTTGATAATTATTTCTTTATTTAAAGGATGAGAGGTTATCTGCTGCATTCTAAATTAGTTTTTGAATTGAAGTACACACATATTAAATAGGAAAGTCCTTTTCTTTGTTTGTTTTATTTCCGTCCTCATACGTATGAAAGAAATTTTTAATCGAACTTCAAATTCACTAAAAATCGAGAAATAAACAAATTTTTAAGAAAAAAAAAAAGAATCGGCCGATACCGACTGCAAAATAACAATAATTATACAATATAGACATGTTCCAAGAAAGAAGAGAATTTTCTTACTTTAAAGGGTTTTCATGACATTATTTTATTACTTTCTAGTGCATTTTGTTTGAGATTGTTTTTTATGAAGTTGGTTTTCTTTTTTTCTTAATTTTTTAATATATTTTTATTACTTTCGCATTATCCATCAATACTTTGTTTTTTATTTTTAAATATTATAAGGTGGCAAACGAGCAAGCGGCCATCTGAGTTAGCCAAAATAGCAAAGCGACGGAGGAAGGAGACGCACAGAGAGCCCTTCCTATTTATATATATTTGCCCTTTCTATGCCTATCTACCTTTGTAGCCAAACATTACATACCAATTTTGTTAATTTAAGTTACACATTTCACTTCGTCCGAGAAAGTACTAAGCGTACATATCTGGAACTTTATGACATGAACCCGTGTACCTACGCTTTTTTGTGATTATATACATCTATAAGCCTACGCTTCCAATCAACGTATGAATGAACCTTATCTTTATACAAATAAATCAATTTATCTTTAACAAGAACCAAATAATTCTTATACTCTTAACTAGCAGTTGCCTGTGACTTCTTCCGCGCGGAATTAAAAATTATAGCATATATCGCCCGGGAATAGTGTCGTTTCCTAGAAGTAAAATATTTTTTTTAATTCGGTTCAGTAGTTTCGGAGCCTATTCAATGCAAACAAACAATCAAATATTTCCTCTTGATAATATTTGTATGAATAAAGGTAAATGAATCCGTATATAATTTGTTATTTTGTCAAAATTATCTGCTTATTGATGTCTCGAAGCGACAGATTCCCGTTGAATAGGCGGTTGTCATGGCTTGAGAGGGCGCCGGCGTTAACCTGTCTGACCTTTGTCTGTCTCTATGCTCACTTCTACATTTGATACCTTAAAAGTACTTGAACTTATGTCATTTTAGTTTCATCATTAATTGAGATAAAGTTAAATAAAAAGGATTACAAACTTAAATTGATAAAAAACAAGTTTTTAATTGATTTTTAAAAGATCATTTAAATTATTTTCTATTTATTCATTGTACAATTAGGCACTGTTTAATACGTCATTTTATTTGATTTTCTATCCGTGGGTTAAGTTTATCTAAAAACTTATACCAAAACATATGTTATCACTGTTTGTTGAAAGAGAATTAAAGGGGTGTTACGTTTTGTAAAAATATTTCAGGAATGGAAAACCACGTTAACAAGTTCATATAATTAGTTATTTTCATTGTTACACCTACTAGTTATTGTTTTTCACACAAAGGTCTTACTTCATAAAAATACTAAAAGGCTGACAAAAGCTCCGAATCCAAAAGCTCTAAACTTAAGTCAACTTAACAAGCAAAGTTGCAACAGTTAAAGTCGCAGTAGCTTTATACATAATTTTCCATTTCGCTCAAAGCGAGGGAAGAAAATATGATATTACGAAGAATACAACGTTGTCTCAGAAATATTGCACTGTACAGGGAGAATTTTACTGGAAATTCTGTCTGGCTAATAAGCTCAGATTAAAGCAGTGAAGCGTAAAGAGTATTTGATAAAAGAATACGTTGTATTCCGAGAGATTCAAAACAATATTAATTAATATTGAACGCTGAGTTTATGCTTTCTAATAGAGAAAATAACAGAATTACTATATCCTATCGTTTATATTGGTTATCTACGTATATTTAAGCATAGAATTTCTCATACTAATCTATACCAATATTATAAAGACGAAAGATTTGTTTGTTTACAGTTGGGAAGCTACACTATCCCTGGGTGACATAGGCTATATTAAGTACTAGATTTTGTTCAATTCCTCGCGGATGAAGTCGCGGGCAACTGCTTTATATAAAATACAAAGAACCCGTCTTCCAGCCTCACCAAAAGCCTAATGTTTAAAGGTATACTGGTTATCCATCGCGGTCGTGGATTCTATTCCCGCCATGCAACTTTTAAATTGTCCTAGCATAAGCTTGATGGTTAAAATAAATATTAGTAAACTTCTAATTTATTGTTATAGTTAAAAAATGTAACGACTAAAATGTAGTATTATAGTCATACAAATAGTTATATCTTACTAATATTATAAATGCGAATTTTTAAATGGATGGATGGAGGGATGTTTTTTTGAAGGTATTTCCGGAACGGCTCAAAGGATCTTGCATGAAATTTGGCACAAATGTAGATCATAGTCTGGAAGAACACATAGGTTACTTATTAAGTTTTTTTTAATTCCGCGCGGACGGAGTCGTGGGGGACAGCTAGTAAGCATATTTAATAATTTCTTAATGATAAATTTATTAAGTATTTATTATATTTAAAATTAATGCATCGAAAATTTTATCACACGAACTGTAAATACAACTTGAAGATATTTTGCGCGACAGAAGTATTCTACTCAACGGAAATTGCAAACGCGCTCTTCATCCTGCAACTCTTCGGACATGACGTCTCAAATAAACGTAAATAAGGAAAGTTTTATCAGCTTATTTTCAATTGAAATGTAAAAAAATCACATCTAAAATTTTGCTTGGCTATACGGCTTCTCCGTTTTCAATTATGGAATGAACGACATTTCACAGTCATAATTAATGAATCATTCTGTTTTGTCCGGATGTCTCTGCTGACCGTCCGATGAAAGGATTATTTTTTTAATACATAATATGATGTCTGTATTAACGTTGATTTTATTGTAACCTGATAAATATCGAAACGTAAAAGCTTGATGAATATTGAAAAGTGGTTTCATTCGTTTTTTATTCTCCTCTCTGTTATAGATGTACATTAGGATTTATTGATTTAATAAATGAACTGTTGCATTCGAGTTCGCGTAAAAATAAAAAATAAAACCTTATTAATAGCCTTCGTATATTCTTAGCTGTAATTTATTCCTGTTCCAAATTTAATAAAAAAAAAACCTAAAATTGTTGTGAAGTTGCGTGGTAACAAACATCCATACATCCACCCAAACATTTACATATTAGGGAAGAATATAAAAGTAAGATTATTTACATAAATGTAATACACTTTATTACCAGTAATACGCTGTGCTATGGATGTCATAGCAGGCAGTGTGGGCGCGTATATGGTGAGATGAGGCGACATAGGTCTATTCAGATCCATATTCTTTTTATCGTGCGGTTTGTACTGCGGAGGGGTGTATGGTTTGTACGTTACAGTATGCTTGCCACCGCCCCCGCCCCCGCCCCCGCTAACATTCTTGCCACAAGGATCCGATGCAAAGGATGTTACAAGTTGCAGACACGGCGTCGTCTGATAGAAGAGACTGAAAAAGGGTACAATTTAAGCTTTTTTTTATTTCAACTTAGCTACAGAAGTATAAACGTCTTACTTAAGGTTCATATATCTATATGAAGATTCATACAAATTTTAACAAATAACTTTACACAAAGAAACAATTTTATTTTGAATGTGAGGAGTATGAAGAACTCAATAGGCGTAAAACAGATGTAGAGATAGCATTAAAGGTGACATGATAAAGAAGTAGGTAATTGACATCTGAAATTACTGCTAATAAATCTATTTGGAAGATCAAAAATGCTGAATGGACTCCACATGAAGCACGAAAAGCGCAAGGAGATGATGACATGGTTTTAAGGAATAATTAATTTTAGTCCACATGTCATTCCCGATAAGCAAATGTACTCATCGGATTATATTATACGTCTCCTTTTACTAAAGAGCAATGAACTAAGTAATATAAGCTTTAATGTGTTCAAAAGATTCTGCGAAATTATTCATGCTACAACAAGTGACGTTAATACAAAGCAGTAATTTTCCAAACAGAGCATTCGTGTATTGACTGAACGACTAATATCTTATATCTATATATATAAAAGAAAGTCGTGTTGGTTACACTATTTATAACTCAAGAACGGCTGAACCGATTTGGCTGAAAATTCATGGGT
>JAOPJD010000025.1:1491702-1525939 GCA_026167825.1 Papilio polyxenes | reverse complement strand
GATATGTAGTTGAGAACCAGGATACGGACATAGGATACTTTTTATCCCGTTTCCTTTTTTTTTTAATTCCGCGGGAAGGGAGTCGCGGGCGAAAGCTAGTTTATTATAAGATAGACTTTTGAAATATAAAATTAACTTGACTTTTGAAATAAAATAAAAAAGAAGTTAACCATTAAAAATATTAACAAACTAGACTGACTGGTAGCCCTATCACAGGAGAAATACTTTTGGAATTGAATGACAACACTCGTCAAAATCGGATCATCCGTTTAGAAAAAAAGCAATGGATAAAACCCACACACATATGTAACAACATACCTGTTTTCTGTTAAATAAAATAACAGTTTATATAAATATCAAAACTGATTTACACGTCCCATTATTAGGAAGTAGGAAGGGAAAAATTAAATGCGCTTTATTCACTATGTCGTTGTATGTACGTCTCGATGCACTCAGTCTTTGTAATATTGGGCCGGGATTGGATTACATTGAAACGGCAGAATCCTGACATGGATTTAAGTCTACGTAAAAGTTCCTTCAAGGATAATTTCATTGTTAAAGACTAGAAGCTATGAACTACTAGGAACTACATGAAATAAAAAAATCTTCACCTGTACATATACATAGAAAAGGGACGACTTATAAAGTCTGCTGTATATATCGAAGATGTAAATTACGGCTTTACTCCTATCATTGTGAATAACTGTGCTAAATAATAGCTTGTTATTTTACACTCGATTTACTAACGTCTGTAGAAATTATGCGGTAAACAAAAACTTATAAATATGCAGATATTGCTCAGGTAACCCGTCGGAAAGCAGTGAACTGGACGAGACATTTAATTTCTACAAGGCTCCATTTATTATGTCGCTCCTTAACATTCTTCGACATTTTATCCGACTTCAAAAATAAGGAGGTTATCAATTCGACTGTATTTTTTTGTGTTACCGAGAATCTCTGCCCCTGGTGCTCCGATTTTACTAAAAATATTTTAATCGAAAGGTAGTGCTTGCAGATGGGTCCCAAAATAACTAACTAGAAGAGTAATGGATTTTGAACTTAGCTTCAAAATGAGTTGCGAAAATTAGGGACTTTTTGCTTTCAGCACTTACGTAGGCTAAACTATAGGACCTACATAAAAATGATGTATGGAATAATTATAGATCTTAAATTTTTGAAATAAAATTCTGTGGTGGCATATATATAATCTATGGATGTCTCACACTGACCATGTTATTATGAAAAAACGTCGATTAAAATGGACACGAAAAACAGCGTCGTAAGTTAACGGGGCTATTATATTATATTCGGCATGAATCCTTATCCAAATAAAAATGTTTTAAGGCTAGAGTATTAAATGCAGATTATATTAGCCTTTCAAACTATATAGTACCGACCAATAGTTTGGAAGATATCAAATGATTAAAAACTACGCGCATCCGAAAAATGCTACTGCGGCACGCGGCTGCACAGAAACAAAGGCACGCTACGATGTATTAGTTCGTTACTTATTAATTAGTTTGGGTTTGGTTAAGTTTTAGGTTTTATTAAATTAGTTTTTGAATTGAAGTACACATACAGTAAACATATTAAATAGGGTACATATTAAATAGGAAAGTCCTTGTCTTTATTTGTCTTATTTCCGTTCTCATATGTATTAAGGAAATTTGTAATTGATCTTCAAATTCACTAAAAATCGAGAAATAAAAAAGTTTTAAGAAAAAAAGAAAGCCGATTTCATAAAAAAACAATCTCACACAAAATGCACTAAAAAGTAACGAAATAATGTCATGAAAACTCTCTAAAGTAAGAAAGATCTTTTCTTTCTTGTAACATGTCTATATTGTATAAATATTGTTATTTTGGAGTCGGTTTCGGCCCAAGTAGAGACATAAACGTAACTTTGTCTAAGACATCTCTCATATAAAATGTAATTTACTTAGGCCGACACTGACTGCGAAATAACAAATGTTACAAGAAAGAAGAGAACTTTTTTACTTTAAAGGGTTTTCATGACATTATTTTGTTACTTTTTAGTGCATTTTGTTTGAGATTGTTTTTTTAATATGTCTAGGAATGTTTATTTGCAAATCTAATTGTAATGTCTAATAGCAAAGTTGGTTATACGAGTATCAATTATAACATTCATTTTCATTAAAATTTTGTAGGTACTCTTGTTCGACATAAACTCCCCGAAAAAAACGACAATAACGTTTTATTGAAATACTAATAAAACAATATCATAGTTTTGTTTTTTGTAAAATGATGTTAGTACTTCCCTGTATCTAAGCTACGAAGTAATTGAATTAATAATTACTTAAATTTAATTATTGCATTATTACAACTCCATAAAATTTCAACGAGAAAAAGGCAACAAACACTCATTATTTGCGTACGCTGGATGGACTAATTTGTAGCTTTAATTGGGAAATTTAATCAACAACCTTTTTAATGTTGTCTGTATTTGGCGTTCGGTACCGACTCAAAGGTACAGCGGCGCTCAATCGTGTTTGGTCTCGCATTGACTACATCGATTGCAGGTAGCGTGTGACATTGCCTTTACACACATTGTTACCAAAAAGGCAATTACTACTTCGCGATTGCCTCAAAAAGGGCTACAAGGGCTTAATGCATCACAAAGAACCGAGTTGCAACATACATTTTTACACCTAAATATCTTTCTACGATTAATGCGTAGTTTCTTATTGCATTTTGGTTGAAATATAAATCTGATGTTTTATATTATAATTTTTACTTTTAAAAATAAGTAATCTTATTTGATAATCCTCGTCCGGAACATAAACAATAACTGCAAAGTAAAACATTTCTAACTTTCGAATTCTATTTTGTTCAATGTTGAAGTAAGACTTCTTGTAATTTAAGAATACGTGTAGAATGATAGAATCAAATCTTAACAAATGTAAACATTTAGTCTTAGCGAATACTGTGTAAATGTCACTAATCCACTTTGAACTTAGTCAATTTGTAATCGGTCTAAGCTTATTTATAAAATATCAGCGAATTGAAAACTTATGTTTAACATATTACGAAAAAGTTTAAGCTTTAATTGAATGATTATACAATATATTGTTCTATTTATTCAATCTGTTCAATAAAATGTCTAATTTTATATAAATTAACCACCATTGTAAATTCTCCAAGCAGCGGCTGATTAACCCGTTGTAGTCAAGTAGGTTGCCTGAATCAAAAGAAATAGATTCTCAGTGCCGTTAATTGCTAAATGAAATGCAATGTCTCTTCGGACAATGAAATAAACTAACCGTTTCTCTACGTCAGTTCATGCATGAAATTTAATCTATAAATTTTCAATTACATTTAATATTTTACAATATCAATTAAGTTCATAATATTAGCCTGATTAAATACCGATCAATTTCACAATCTGTCAGTCACATTTCCATTTAAACAAGTGTAATAAATACATGGGAAACACAATCTGAAAGCGTGAGTGCGCTCACATTGTTAACAAGTTAATTGTCAGTATCGTGTTCTGATCGGATACAATTTTATTACATTCTAATACGAGTAGAAGATAGTTTTTATGAAAAATTAATTAGCTAGGTATACGTTTATTTCAACTAGTTCTAGTGACAAGCATTCTAGTCAACCAAAGCGCACTAGGCCACCGCAGTTAGGGACGTATAGTGAGCTGTAATGACGTCTATTTCAGAAGTCCTTGTTTTGTTACTTAAATGTTTCTCGAAGTTTACTTACTTATCATCCAAGGTCCCTGTAGTTAGGTAGACGGTTTCCACGGCGCGCCGCCATATAATTTTATTACCCGACTGAATAGATGGAAATGTTTTTTTGGGCCTTTGTGGCATTTTATGCATGCGGACATGTTAATTCCATTGTGACCGACTGCAGCCTAAACGATTAAGCCGATTTTGACGAGTGAATTACGAGTACGATTCGTATTGTTCCCCGAAATGTGAATAGGTTACAATCATTCTGGTTTTATTAATTTTCTACATTTACAACCAGTTTATCACTGATATAAATGCAAAAATGATCACGTAAATAAGGCGTCCAGTGTATTTAATAAATAATTTTATTACATTAATAAGAAATAAACCAATGCTCCGGTAACTAAGGACTTAATTTAGTCATGCATGGTCTCATTGATTATAGGATCAGTTGTATGCCGTGTAAATCGCATCCTGTGTAAGCGGGACGTAATAGTCTAGGGGTACTAATTACTGGGGTCGCTTCGGAGAGCTCCCGACAGAGGGGGCCGTGGGGTTGGGCGGTGCATTCTCCCTCTTTTATTGATTTACCGGTAAACAAACTTGACCTTCTCAGTTACTCGCAACTTGATGTATAATAATAGTGATCACATTTTATATATCAAATGACAGAGCCTATCAAAATTATTTCTACAAATTATTATGCGTGACAATTATTATACTATTAATTATTATATTTTAAATATTGGTCTTATGACCAATGTTTGAAATATAATAATTAATACTGTAATGTAATAATGTAAAGATTTTTTTGGCTTCACATATGTGAGCCAAAAAATCCTTACATTAATTTTTACCTTAAGATACTCGATACTCCTTAGTGATACTCCACTCTTGTAATACTTGTACTTAAATACTTGGTGTCTTTGTTTTTTTCAAAGAGAAAGATAGTGAAGTTCGTAGGTTTTTATAAAAATGTGTCGTTAGTGGAAAATTAGTTATAAGAATTAAGTATTTCGTAATAATTATCTAATATTTATATATCTTTATCTGTTTAACGGCCGGGGTGGTACGCTATCAGAATTATTATTGATTGAGATCACTTGTAGGCGGTAGTGGGTAATATCGGATTCAAGGAATACACTGGTTATCACTTCTCAACTTGTTATAAGGCTCATGTACAAAAAACAATGTTTTGGCTACGATTCCTATTTCCAGAATGATCAATGTCAGGCGAGTAGCGTACAAGAAGTCTCTTCGAACGCAGCTCGTGTTCTAATTTCGATTTATTAAAGTTGATTTCTCCTTCTGACTGCGATATGTTTATATTGACGTTGTGTTACCGTAATATGGAAGAAATTATTAGTTTAGAGACATGAAGAAATATGTATAGCATTCTTTATAATGTTAGCTGAATGCCTTTCGTTATTATTTTACCTTTCTCGCAAGTTTTATTAAAAATTATTGGACATTCTTCATTCAATATTGACGTGTATTTATAGCTCCATTATTTATTCTTGCCTTTGTTTAGAATACTTTGAAGGTCCTTTGTTTTAAAATATGCTGTTTAATATAATCTCTAAGCACTTAGTTATTTTAAATTAAATTTTTTAACGATTTGAAAGCTGAATATATGTACCTATTTATCAATATTATTTTTTTAATAATACTTTCAATAATCTAATCGAATGACAAAAATTGAAAAGATTGTAATTATAATACTTTACTTGTGATACTCCATCAAAATTCAACAAAGTAACCTTGTAACGGCAGACATAAAATACGATTTCTTTTTCAAGCTAGAACTGTACAATTATTTATATTTTTTCAAACTATAGTTACATATTTATTATAACCATATCAATTAAATGTCGCTACAATATTGCGTCGGTGAACTCTTTATCTTTTAAAACACTAAGGCCATTTGTCCATCAACACCTTTACCGTCACGTTAACAAGAACGAGATAACGGCGCCGAGATAGCGATAGTACATTTACTACGGCGGCTTGTCCACTGCACGCCCGTCACCCCGGCCGCGGATATTTTGCGTAGATCGGCGCTACCGCTAGAACGGCTCCGAGATTATGACGGCCCGTTGTGCCGGCAACACAAAACGCGTTTGTACGAGTACATGTTCACCTCACCGGCGCCGTCACGTACTAAATGTACGACTTTTGTTTGATCTTACTAGTTAATTGATATTGATTACAATAAACAATGACTAAGAAATTAAATAAGGACATTAACTCATTAATAGAGCTGTTAGAAATGTCTGTGAACCAAAGAACCGAGAAATTACCGCTGTTACGTCATTTTGATATCAGACATAAATAAGGTCGTGACGGTGCCGGTCTCATAGACGGTGTTGGTGGATAAACGCTCTAAGGATTTTACAAAAAATCTAACGAAAAACATTGATATTTCATAACTGAATTCGAATCAATTCCGTTACTTTAATCGATGTTTTAAATGCAGCTGACTATGAAGCTAAAATTTATATATGACAGATGTGGCCTATTATACTGACCCGCCTATAGTTAGCTAAATTTTGCACGAGTTGCAGGTTGTTTGAACAATGTGTCAAAAAAAATTTAAATGAATATCAGATGGCACAGTGCAAGCAAGAAGTTACATTAAACTTGATAAACGTACATTTTTTATTTTTACGGGGATGAACATACAAATACAATAATTTTAATATACAATATAGAACATAGTCAATAATAATAAATGTGATCACATTACAATAGACATACGTAACAATAATAATATATTAATTGGTCTCGCCCTAGCCGATGATCGCACAAAGGCGTGCAAGCTAAATGACAAGCCTCGACGTAGTTACCTTGTAAGACATCCGGCGGAAATCAAAGCCTCCGCTCTGAACCTGTATCTATTGTGTGATCACTCTAATTGGTTAAGGCATCCGTTAAGATTGGCCTCCAGCTTGGTTAGATTATATCGCTATGAAATATTGAAACATGTTATACAGACACACGAAAGCGCAATGAACATGAATCGCAGAGTTCGCTTCGAATTTGCGCAGTTATCTTGTTCGCCGGAAGGAATCAAAACCCTACCAATTTCATATCAAACAGTATTGTGCATGTGCAAACCGGTTGACATGATCGGATTTCTATCAATGCGTATTGTAACTAACATTATTAATTAATCAAATAATTAATTAATAACGAAAATACTTATTAAAAAGTTTAATTTTCAATGGATTTAGTAGTCTTACTTAATATATTATTATTAAAGATTTGGTTATTTAGTTGAAGGGAAATATATTACAATATTATAATATAATACAATAGTGAGGAGTATACAAACTATTGGTCGGAATTATATAGTTTTAAAGCCTCTAGCCTCTAGCCTTAAAACATTTTTATTTTGCAAATTTAAGGATCTATAATTACTCCATACGTCATTTTTATGTAGGTCATATAGTTTGACCTATGTAAGTCCAGAAAGCAAAATTGTGCTTTTCATTATAACGCGATTTAGTATTTTATGTTTGCGCGTAATTTTATTATTTCAATATCTCCTAAACTATTAGACAGAATGATATAGTTTCAAAGGCAAATATAATCTACATTTAATTCTCTTGATAATTAACACATTTACTTACATAAGGGTTAATACTGATTTCGAATAATGGTGTTGGAATAAATACATGAATTTAAGTGATGTTTGTAAAGAAAAAAATGGTTATTGTGAGAAAACTATAAAAGATAGATATATGCTATCGCGGACTTTTATTTAGCATATTTAAAAAGCTACCATTCTTCCATACATCATTTTTATGTAGGTCCTATAGCTTATCCTACGTAAGCGATGAAAGCAAAAAAGTCCCTAATTTTCGGAACGCATTTTGAAGCTAAATTCAAAATCTACTAGTTTTCTAGTTATTTTAAAAAATAATGAAAAAATGGGACCCATCTGCAAGCACTACCTTTCGATTAAAATATTTTTTATCAAAATCGGAGCACCAGGGGCGGAGCTTCGCGGTATCACACATAAAAAAAAAAAAAACAAAAAAAAACCAGGCGTATTGATAACCTTTTTGAAGTCGGCTTAAAAATTAGAAATTCCTAAAAGGTCAAAAATGAATGTAAAGATATCAATATATTATTATTTGATACAAAATTTGTGTACTCTTAAAGGGGTTTGCAAAGTTAATAAAGAAAATATTTACATAAAAATAATAATATTTTTTTATAATTACTACAGTAACCACACTAGTGTAAAATAAGTTTAAGAGTGGGGTGTACCAACTGGACATAGTGGTGATCTAATCATTTATTATGTATATTTCGGTTTGGGAGGAATAAGTGCTAACGCTTCAGTGTTAGAATATACTCAGAACCATATTTTAGGGATACGGCTTTAAGATAAGGGAATTTGATGTATTAGAGGCTTGCTTCTATGATATATTAAATTATAAATTTTTCCGAAGTTGCCTTAGACTGGATATATGGATTCAGAGGCTACGAAGCTCGGTGTCTGGAAGTGGATTATATCGATCTAGCAAATATGTGAATGCATACTTGCAGCAGTAATGCGTTGTGTATGAATATCTGAGATTTTATTGCTGTGCATTGCTGCTTATTGCGAGATGAAATGACGAAATGTGATGGTTATAAGAGTATTGTCTACGGCATATGGAAAGAATTCATAGGTCGGTGGCGACGTTCTATACCAGAACTTGTTTAATGTCTAAAGATGGTACATCTCTGATGCGACTATCACCGGATTGATTATTTTCCATGGAGTGATTTCCTGAGTACTTCATAGTAGTAGAAATACATTATATATATTGGTCTCGGTTGATTGCGATTTTTGCTAAGATTTTGTTATTTGCTGCGATTTCTAGTATGCGTCTTAAATGAAGTACATTGGAAATCTTATGATGACCTTGTGCAAATTCAATGATTGCGTCTAGTATTGTAGTATGACGCTTATCTTATTTAGTTTTGCCCAAGTCGGATCTCTTGCTTCGAGATTGCAGACTGTCTGAACTCTCATGTTTAACAGAATTTGAAATGGCCAGTAAATTATCCACATTTTGAAATATTAATGATGAATTGTCATTAAAATTTCAAAATGTGGATAATAATTTGCAATTACTACAACTACTACAATATTGTTGATATATGAAATTTTGGCAAATATTTTTCTTGATCATAGTTGGTGGAGCATATGCATTTGTCTCATGCGTGGTGGTAGCTGGGGGGAGCAGAGCTCTCAAGGCTGCGAGAGTAATCGCACAACGCTGGACCCCACTCTTTGAGGCGAGCAATAGACTCACAAAGCGTTCTACAGACTGAAGCCTGAGGGTGATGCTTTATATTTACACTTGGCAGTGTACAACACGCATTGACTTGCGATATCGATTGAATTTGTGCTTACGCACTGGCAATAAGTCTGACGTTCACTTGCTGGTTCGCCAATATTTATTTTGGAATCCAAAGGCCAACTATTGTCCCTACTTCGGGGGGAGTGCAATAGTGGGTCGGCATTCACCGCACACAGCAAACATTTTTTATTTAAATAAAAAATAAGGGTAGAAAGAACACTTATAATTCATATTGTAAAAATAGTTTGTAAACCTCTTACAAGTTTTCTAATTTTAATTTTTCCTTTAATTTAAATTAATTGTTAAGAGATACTAAACTCAGATTCAAGAATTAAAGTGAATAGTCATTACTTCAAAACATAACCTAAAAGAATCAGTTAATATAAAAACACGATGTAGAACAAAAGTCCTAAATTAGACGATCATATTATATGTAAATTAATTTTGGCTAAGTTAACAAATTCTACCTTTGGAAAGATAGAAACATTTATCATCCTGGTTAATCACATAATTTTAATAAAAACTGAGAGATTGTATAAAATGTTAAAAGGATAGTTACAATATGACGTTGATGCGAAATCAAAGCGACCCTCACCACCAATCTCAACCACACAGACGAGTTTCCGTTTCACTGTACTACCGTTTCAGTGTTTTAAATGCTGGAGGCGTTAATCAATGCAATTGACGTTTGAGTTTGCAACATGGACTGACATTTCCTGAATGTGTAACTAGCTTTTGTGAAATAATACCACAGAAAAAATATTTGAGATATATTATGTATATTGTTTAATGTCTTTTTGCAATAGAAAAATACAAAAATCAAGTACTTATCTGACCAATATTTACATAAAAAGGTGCGATATTTAATAATAACCCCATTGTAAAATTTCCACGTTTATTACCAACGTGTTTTTTATAACCAATCGGTTATCTGATCATCGCATAAAATACATTAAAAGCGGATTCGATTCAATTATATTTTTTTTTTATTATTGACAGATTTTTTTATTAATTATGCGTCACGAATTATAAACAGTTTTCAACCTGCCTCGTACAACCTCACGTATGATTCGAGTAAATAAAAAAAATGTTTTCACAAAATATTTTCATAGTTAAATTAATAGATAATGACCATAGTTGGTTTAATGTAAAGTTGTAATATAGATTTTCAAAATTATTTAATGTTGGTCTTTTGATTAAAGAATATAAGTATTTTTGCGTTTAATTCTAGTATCAAAATAATTTTCATGCATTAGATGTAAGTAAAATCAAACTAAATCTCCTATTATTGTTTTAAAATTCTTTAATTTTTGTCCACTTTTTGCTGCACATACAAGGTTACGAAGCGCGTAACGAAAGTTGTTTGGAAATATTTGGGTATTTAAAATTATCACATTTTGCAGACGCTTGGTATTTGTTTCCAAGGTCATAAACTGGGATGCTAGTTTCCTGAGACTGTCGTTAATTGAAATGGACATGCAAACTAAGTTACCCCAGGAGGCGAGTGCCTGAGGCGGAACATTGCACGCGCGCTTAACGAAGTTCCCGCAAAGCGTTCGCAGCGAAGGCATAAGTAAATAAAACATTTCAAATCAATTAGTCGACTTCTGTGCCTTGTGCCAGCACTCGGTAGAAGTTGATTGCTCACTGTGCACACATTGACTCCCTCAATACGATGTAATAAATTAATACTTAAAACTTTCTATGATAGTATGTTAAATAAGATTTTAAATTTCGATCTCACGTACATTGAAGTAATATTATCTTTTGAATACTGAGTAAATAAAAGTTGTCTTTGGTATTCCGAGAAAAAAAGATTATTTTTCGAAACCACAAAGTTTACCTCTATCTATCTATCTAACATTTTTATAAAACCATATTTTAAATTGAAATAAAGTTAAAAACTTTACGAAGCAACCAGTATAAAAATCCCAGGAAAAATAATTAAAATCCCTTTGAGAGCGAAGTGGAAACTTATAAAGGATTCATCATATGAAACCGCAACGTAAAATAAAACCTTTTGAATATGTTCAAAGCCATCATATAAACGGGCTGATCGAAATTTTCAGTTCGAATTTTTATTGACTTTGAACATGCAGATTCGCAACACACTCCTGATTTAGTAATAAAAACGCAACAACTGTGCGACTCCATTCAATCATAGAGGATAGGGAGGGTGGCACTCGGTAACCAAGAGTCCTCCTTTTTCGCGTCAGACCAACGGGATTTAAAGTACTTCTCGAGTGGACACTTCGGCCTGCCCTTTCGACTATTGTCCCAATTGCCATGACCAAACCACGAAGCTAAGACGAGGAAGAAATCAGTAGGCGACAATGAATATCAATAACGTATAATAATAACACATTCATTTATTTATTGTAACAACAATAAAGTACACCAACGAGCAAAATGACAGGAATATATTTAACAGCGCTGGATATTTAGACATATGATATGAAGCAATCATCATCGCCCTGGCCTTTTCCCAATCACGTGGAGTCGGCACACAAGGTTTTACAAACCTTAAAGTTTTGACTAAATTTTTTACGGCCGACCGCTTGCCTGTCGCCAACCCTACATGGAATGCCTTGAGGTGCCTTTACTTCATATAGTTATATGTACAAAGCTAAATATCCTATTATAGTTATAATCAATTAAAACATGATAGAACTAAAATTATTGACTAACACTTCATAACTAGAAATATAAAACAGAATTTTTAAAAATAGAACTTGGTTATAACTTTAACTATTTAATTTATTATATCATAATAATTAAAGATATATTGAATGTCATAGAATGCATGACAGAATGAACAACCAGTAATTAGGAAATGGAAGATTAATTTGCACTCTTTTTATCCAAAAACACATCAATTCTATTCCATCAAAAACTCATTAAAATTTTCGATACTACCAATACACAGCAGTTATTTCACTGCGAAATACCATCTGTACACAGTTCGACTAGCCCTTTTTTTACCAAACAAATACAGATTTTTATTAAATAGATTCAGGACATACAATTCTGATTGTACGATTTTCAAATGTTTTTTATGTCCGAGTCATTAATATTCCTGCGAAATAATATGACCTAGTGATAAAGTGTTATATTGTCTTTTTTTCTCTTCCTTTAGTCGAGGGTAAAGTTTTTCATCGAAATGCATGTTTGTACTTTGCATGTTGTTACTTTATTTCACGGTGTGTATCTGTTTTAACATTGCCAACGTATGCCGAATATTACTTAAATATTAATTTAAATTTAAACGAAGCTTACTCGTTGGAAATATTTTTTGTTTTGCTATATGTACAAAATGACTCAAAGGAAAACGTATAGTTTTTTATATCGTGAAACGTGAGGAAAATACGACGATGTGATGTGATTTTTTTTACAACCATTTAAAGGAACGTCCAATTACTCCATCCTTTCAGCCTTGTAACGCCCACTGCTGGGCTTAGGTCACCCCCAAAGATCGCCACAATGATCGGTCTTGTGCAACCCGCATCCAGGATACTCCCGCAGCCTTTTCCTTTTACTCACTTAGAACAATTAGACGTCAAATTTATTTACAACATCGTTGAAATATCACTGCATCTACGTAGTATGTAAAACAGTTTTAATTGGCATAAGAAAGATTCCAGCGAATAGGGGTGTATCAATTATTGAAACGTAATACAAAACAGATATGATAACTATAAATACAGATATGAATCTTATATTAGACGAATGTTTCGAGCTGTAAACTTTTAATTAATATTCTAGGATTTCTCGATTGCATTTATCCAGTACGGTTGTTATCGTCTTGCATTCATCATATCTCAGAACAGTAAACGAATGGAGTGGTAATAATAATCTTACTAATATTATAAATGCGAATGTTTAGATGGATGAATGGATGTATTTTTATAAGAGAAGAGGGCAAACGAGCAGCGGGAACACTAAGGTGTTCATCGACGACCATGGACATCTGCAATACCAGAGGAATCGTAGAGGCGTTGCCGGCGATGTTTGAAACTATCTGCGGAACGGGTCAACGGATCGTGATGAAATTTGTCACAGATGCAAAACATAGTCTGGAAGGACACATAGGCTACTAATAAAGTTTTCTTTAATTCCGCGCGGTCGGAGTCGCAGGCGACAGCATGTTAATTTATAAACGTAATCTAACAGTGAATTTATGCCTGTTAATATAAATATAACTGTACTATTAAATTACTAAATAAATTATTATATTTTTGATTCTTTTAAAATTAAATTTTCCCACTTCCAATTTTATTGATCGTATAAAAGATAGTGTAATACTAAGATAAAGAAAAATAAATGAATACATCAAAATACCATAAAAATGTACGTAATCAATTGTAATACAGCGCGACAACACAAATGTAAAAATAAATTTAAGACTCGCTTGGTGGAAGAATTGAAAACATTGTTCCATTCCCCTTAAGTACATTTTGCTGAAATCAACAAAGAGCTCTTGCTAGTAAAGTCTACCTTTCTCGCAACCTTACAAATGCGATTCTAATGCGGCTCTACTCAAATATAATACTGTTGAAAAAGTTTTCTTCTTAAGAATAGCCAAAATTTTATATATTTAATATTTTCAATAAATTGTAAGATAAAAGAAAGAATACAATTAATTAAGCAGCTAAAGCGAAAAAAATGACAAGAATAAAAAAAAACAAATCAATGTTATTATGCAACATAGGTTCATTAAAATTAAAATCTTTTCTATTTCGTTTTTTTAATCCTTTAGTCCAAAATCCTTTTCTGTCGGCTTTGAACTATGCTTTCTTTTTTTTTTTTACAGTTTTTCATGTTTTTTACACTAAAAAAAAAAACACAAAATCCATTACTTGATAAAGACGCATTTTAAAACATGTCAATTTTTGTTAGTGATCGCAAACTTTTTTTGATGTGTGACTACATTTTTTGGTAAACATGTATGAGTCCTTTATATCTTTGTATAATATTTTTAATATTTTGATTTAGAAAATAAAATTGTAAGACGTCCCGGGACGCGAATGCTTCCAACTTCCGGATGCGAGAAGCGGGCGCGAGGTGCGGGGTGCGGGGTTCAGGGCGAATTGCATTTCCGGGCTTTCCCAACACCTCGCTTACTTACAACATCCGCAACTATCTATAATCAGTCTTCCTTTGTTGACTTCCACTGAAACGTTTGTTAGTTATTCAAAGTTATTCTATACGAAAGTGAATCTATTGGGTATTATTTCTAGCATTAGAAAAGGTGTTAATATGAAAAGCTTAGGATAAAAGTGAAAGAAATATGGTATCTGGGTTTTCAGACAAAATTAAAAAATACAATATCTAAATTAGACCTTTAAGAAATTATTGATTTACAATTATAGAAACCTTCTTATGATTTGTACATATGATTCAAGAGTTATCTTCTACTTGAGCGAAGAAAGAAGGTATATCTCTTAAGGGATCTAATAAGACGTGTAACTCTTTACATCACGGAAATCGATTTATCTAAATGATATTTATACTATCCATAAAAATAAAAAATAAATTCCTAACCCCGTGACTTTGAATAAACTGAGCCTTTACCAGTCTATATACAATGTCTCAAAGACGTTCGCGTATCAATTCGTATGACATCTTTGTCCGTTCGCTTAGATAAAAGACCTGTAATGGAAGGCATTAGTACATTGTATGCGACTTATTGTAGTGAGTAAAGATTATTATAGGACAAATCCATATCATGTTACCATATGGACCTTTTATATCTATAGACATTAGAGCGTGCCAGACACGTGCCGTGGCCAACAAAATGACAGCTCGGACTAGACAGACGCGCGTCGTACCCGGGCGGTATGCGCGGAATGAATGTTTTGTGAATGCGATTCATGTCTCTTTCTTGTTCTCTCAATGTCTGTAAATTTGAAGGGAACTTTAAATTTTAACCGTTAGTTCCATTGCCGTGATATTTGTAATGGTATAGTTATTTTCAGATATCTCGGCAGCTCTTCGTGCGAGCCGCTGCGCCGAAAACAATTTTAGGTCTAGCGGGGCGTAGTGACATACGCAGCACGCCGATGACACTGAGCTGCTAAGACATTTGAAAAGAACTATAGGCATTTTAGTCTATGTGGGCATAGTGAAAGGGGTGAAAAAGTGTCTGTATATAAGTGCGTCAGTGAAAACCCACATTAACGGAGAGCCATTCATTTTATATAATCACGTGATAAGAGTTAATTTGTAATATTCCACTACAAAATAAATACTATTCCACTACAAAATGGAATTATTCTGCATTCAATCAAATGGAATTATAAATGATTCATCAAATATGATAGATAACTAACATTATTGTAATAATATTTCCCTGTATAATTCATTCATATTTGAATTAATTTACTGAATAATTTGATCGATTTGAGCAGTGATTTGATGTATATAATAAAATCTTTCTTAATTCCTGGTATACTCAATATCGTACAGAAGCTAATGTATTAAAAGATAAACTGGCCCACTGCCTAAAATCTATCAACTAACAAAAAAACTATAGACCTCGAAAAGTCAGTTAAAGTAAGACCATTTCTCGTGTTAGTTTTGTCCGACTGTCCCTTAAAAATAACTGATATTATGAAACATTTTATTTTCAGCATTATTACTTGAAAATTAACCTTAACTATTCGATACAAACAGTAATTAAATGACCGTTTCGCAATATGTGTAATTTTATCCTCGCAATTTTGTTCGCATGGAACTGCTAGTGTTAATTAAAATATTTCAATATAATATTCATAAATGAAGAGTATGATTTTAATGATGTAAGTTTTCATTTGCAAAATTATTGAGCGGAGTTCATTAAATCGAACGTTATTGAAAATATTTTTGATCATAAAATTTATGACAAAATTATATTTATGGGTATAAATAGGTTTACCATACGTTCCGGTTTGACCGGGATAGTCCCGGTTTGAGATCCCAGTCCCGGCGTCCCGGTCAAACTAGAACAATACCGACACCCCAACCAATCGTTCCACCGCGCCGTTTTTTTTTAATATAATTCCGCGTTTTCAATACATCATAATTTTGATTGCATTTCAAATATGAAAAACACAAATTAAGCGAAAAGCAAAATGAAAATGAGCCTCTTTTTCTTCTGCGTCCCGGTTTGGCTCTTCGTAATTATGGTAAGCCTAAGTATAAATATAATAAAATATAAAAGTATAAATTGACAATTGGGACAAAAGGCCTTAAAATGCGAAGTAAAAAATCATGAAATCACATCGAAAGATTATAAGGTATTATATTAATAGTCTGCTAAGTTAAGCAAATTACATTAGGATGTACTTCACACGATCGCTCGCTTCGCAAGTCGAGGGAAATAAAGTAAGAAATCAATATTCTATCAAACGATCTCAATAATTTCAACATGCTAAAACAAAAACAGTTATTCAAATCCAGTTTGTACGTCCATGTAATTTTATTTAATGTTGGCGAATATTAATTTAATGACTTTCTTTGTCCAACATATTTGCTTTATTACGTGCGCTAGGCTTGTTTGATTCAACGAAGCCTTAGTGTTCTCGCCTTCTTTTAAAAGGTATTCTTTTGAATTTTTTGTTAGATATTGTTTTCTGTTGTTGTGATTTGTTTTATTAATATAGTTTAATTTTATAATTTTATGGTGCGCTTTCAATTATGGCATTAAATGTAACGATACTTTGATATTTATTTGATTCACAAACTTCTGCGCGAAGTGTAATTTTAATAAATAAAATACGTTATAGCATGCAATTGAATTGATATATCACTGATTTTAAGACAAGAATAAACATAAATCAATAAAGAAAGTAAAAGCAATATTTCGCAATGTTTTTGTAGTTGTCCTCGGAACATCTATCTGAGTATTAGGTTAATGTGAACGTAGGTGAATGCAGACACTGTACGCGACTGTACCCGGTGTGTAGGTACAGTCGTACAGTGCATACCTCCATCAAATCAATGGAAAACGTTATTAACTGCGATATTACAGTTGTCGATAACACCCTTTACGTATCAATCGGATTTGGTATTTCTGCAACCGCTAAATCAAATTACACAATTTTAGATCAAACATGCACCGACTGAAATTTTGATTGAACCGGTCCTATTGTATTATAAGTGGAAACCTAATATAATCTGCCGAAGTTATTAGCGCAAAATTGTTAATGATCCAAACGTTCGAATTATGATTTTGCTAATTGGACCAAAATAGTTATCCCGAGTTGTGGTGTAGGAATGTATAGGTCTGTATACACGGACTGATTGAAACAGTTGCTGATCGACAGTTTCAAGCGGATGGCGTTGGCTGATCGGCAATTGACGTTCGCCATAGACGCAGTTTGAGGTCGATCGCTTGAAACTGTCAGTATCGGGCTTAGAGCAGACTGGATGTGTCAGCCCTAAAAAATAAAGGAATGTCGTAAACATTAGCACGTTTTCTTAGCCTTTGATTTTTTTATGTTCATTTTTTAATACCTAATCATTCGTAGCAATGTTAATTATAGGAAAGTCTACTTCCATCGTTAGAGTCACGACCACAAAACCCTCAGCTTTCAAGCAATCTAGGGTTATATCAAGAAGTAGACATCATTTAAATCTCTTTGTTTCCAGTACTGGTAGGTAGAGAGTTATTTATATCTTTGGGCCGCGCTGTAGCCCGGCTGAAACTAGTGCATGCGCACATACTGTAACCTTTAGAATTTGCGGGGGATATAAATCAATACTAGATTGGTTCGACAGCGGCGCTAGGATCGTTTCAAGGCCTTATGGGCGTTGTGCTGCGCGTTGTCAACAACGATCGCTGGTTCGACGAATCAAAAACCAGGCCGCTGTGGAGGCTACCCCACTTCACTCATACCAACTATTTGTCAAGGCAGCACCTCTACTGGAGACTTTAAGCCCGCGCTGTTTTAACGATAATTAAATTGAACCCTTTTGTTTTAAAAATACATTAATGCCATTCGATATCATGACTCGACCGACCGAGTTGATGGTCAACAATATCATGCTAATGATCACATCAGAGTAGGTAACATCAGATTTAACCATAAAAAAGAATGGTGCACGACATTTAAGTAGACCTTGTACGAGTATATTACGTTTTTTTATCTCAACGCTCGTGTAAAGTTTATTCGTGACAATTGTGTTCGATTCAATGATCTTTTTTTATTTGATCCACTTCATCAACCTTTTTCTTAGATTGTCTTCACAGATTAAAATTTAAAGCGCCGAACCTGGCATAAGTCGTGATGCCATAGACAAAATAATGTCAAATCTAAATAATTACATTAACTAATATCAAACATAATGGGGCAATCAACCACTTTAATTAGATTACAAGAACATTTGATTTTATTTTTAGAACACAAACAATATTAAGCGTTCTAATAATAACTTACAAATATTTTGTCAAAAAATGTCCAGGTGATGATTACATTCTAATAGTTATCAATCCTAAAAACCTTAGTTTATTTTTTACATGTTTTTACAATATTAAAAAGTAAAGGCATGAAAATCTTGTAGCAAGAATGTATATTTTCGACAGTGACCGAAGTACATTCACGATATTCCAATGCAAAATATTTGCGAATTTCTGCTACGAGTGTATCTCGGTCCGTGAGTTAGTTATTCGACACTTATATTTGAATCCGATACAATAAGAGGCTTTCCGGTCCGAAAACCATACAAATATTGTGCCCAGATATAAATAGTCATTCTCGGACATACTATTAATGTATCCATTTCGTCTAGTCTATACAAGTTAAGATAATGGTTACATTAAATTTTTAATTTAAAAAGTATTGTAAAAAAATGTAAAAACCTACGTTATTTAATACTTATATTTTCAAAATAAATCTTTTGTCATGGAAATGTCTGATTTATGGGCACTACTTTCTCTCTCTAATTGAAAAGTTATCTAAATTAATCAATATTATTGTAAATTATAATACAATTTTAACAAAATACGCGGTAGTAAAACACAGGCTCTTTCTATGCAGATAATAATTCCACGAAATAATTTCGACATTACGTAGAAAGCAATGCATATGTGGGCGTTGCGTTGCGTGGGGTGAAATCAGAAATTGTATTTCATAAAGCGAGCCTGGAGCGAGTGGTGTGGGGTGAGTGGTCGCGGGAGCAAATTGTAACCACCCTACCCTCCAACAAACTGACCACGAAAAGTAATATCATTTTAACTCATTTTTATATACGTAGCTGATTTAATTTTCTTTATTAACATTATTAATTTTATATTAGTACTTACTGCTCTTAATAGGAACTTGATTTTTTACAAAGTTATAGCTCATCATAGTTATAAAAATCTAAATAATTTTATTCTAAAAACGATAATTGAAAATGTCCCGAACAACCAAAAATGGTTCGTCGTCCGAAATTCTTAGGGGGCGCCATTGCGAAGCGCGGGTTAATTAGGAAATTCACCTAATAGAATACAGACATGGAAATTAATTTGTGAAAGGGACTTAAGGTTTAGATCCAATCATGTCTGAATGCAATGCGTGATTTAAACAACGTGTTGCAAATAGAGTGACCTACGTATAATCGATCAAACGGAATGTATGCAACATTTCAATTACGCGACCGCCCTTTTAAAGTAACGCGCACTAAATGTCCCTCCATTTATAATGTACTTTAAAAGGGCCTTTAAAATCCATTAAAAATTAAAGTGTTGATATTTTACAGTGCGGGCATTTCAAATTGATATTGATATTTGTTTAACGAATAATGATACTACATATCTGACTATTCAATAAATTAAGATTAAAGTCTATAATCTGTGCATTACACGACTATGTCGCGATTTATGTTATCCTAAATTTACAATCCTAAGTTTAGAAAAACTCTCAAAAATCATCAGCTTAATAAAAGTTTAACACAATCTTCATCATTAAAAAAGCTGATGGGCAAAGAAAAAGTGTGTTTTTAAATAGTTTCAATTTTCTGAAATCTTTCATAATATTTATTCGTTTCATAGTCGCCACTTCTACTGCGTAGAGGGCTCCTCGTAGACTGGTTGGTGTGTAGCGCTGTCTACGTTTCACATTTTTAACCTTGTGACTTACAGGGAAATATTCATAGGACTTTCATTTTTAAAATAGACAGATTTGAATTAAACCTAAACTTAGTACACACAATCTTTTCTAGACTTTCAATTCAGCGTTTGTAAGACTGCTGTTACCATCTATAGTAAATGAAAATATACTCATCTGGTTACTTACTACGTACGTATATTAATTTGATAACTAAAATCATGCATAAAAAATAACTTGTGAATATACCTAATACAATAGTGGCAATAATTTTTAGTTTAGAATTTTCTTTAATAAATTCTTATAAAATGTAGGAAATGTTTGAACACGAGTTAAACTCAATTATTAGTCGGTGGCGTAACTTCGTTCCGTTGCCGTACGTAAATCAATCCGGAAGGCGAGGTAGTTGCCTCCAGCCATCCGCGACATCCTCACTCATTCACATAGCGTACAAATATGTTATTAAAGTAAATTCTGCGTCGAAGGTAATTCAAATTCATTTGTTAAAAAAATGTAATTGAACATATAAGAAAAAATCATACACATCTTTTTTTTATCAATTATATAAAAAATAAATACAATATTAATGATAAAAAAATCGAGATAGAAACTATCTAGTTAGGATATTTCATCAAGATCGGTTTAACAGTTCTGATATATATCCTGGACATAAATTGTAAGACGAAATTTTCTAACTATATTCTGTATTGGCCACCGTACAAGCACAATCGAACATTACAAATATTAAAAGGAAAATCTTCCTTCTCAGCTTGCTCAATTGCCACCTTATGATAAAAAATGATGGTATTCAAACTTATTTTAGTAATATTATAAAAACGGAAGTTTAGTTGGATTAATGTTAGAAGGTATCTCCGGAATGTCCCAACAGATATCGAACTCGTAAATAATCGCCCACTGACAAACGTCGAAGGGTTAAAATGATAAGACATTAAGGGTATCTTTATTTTTTTATTTTCCCCCTAATTAGGGAAAATTCCGTTGTCAACAAGCAACCTGTAAAGAAAATGTTTATGTTGGATCTCAGAATTCCTTTAGAAAAACAAACATCATCGATACTTAGAAATGTTCCCAACTGAAAGTTTGAACAAATAATGTCTAATTGGAATAGAATAAATGAACATTTCTGAAAGAAAAACAAATTGATAAAAATGCTAAAGGAGAAAAAGGGCGACTTGTTTTTGTATTCATTATCACTTTTATAAACAACAATCGCTAATTAGTACAGTAACTATAAACACTGAGATTTAAATTAAAGAAATACGACATTTATAAAAAATAAACATGAAAAAGGTTGCATTGATCGGTTGAAATGGTTCTGAAGTAAGCGCCTAAGTAAAAGCCACCTCTTCGTCATTTTTCAATATTATTTTCAACTCTGCTTCATGAAAAAATATATTTCATCGAAAATAACTACGCAAACATATTCATTGACTCGAGCATCTGTTCTACTGCACGAGTACGGTCCGCGTAGACAAACTATTGGAACAAATTGCCAGTTAGTGTTCCAGACAATAATAACGGTGGTAACTTTTAAGTGCAAACTGAAACATAGTTTATCTATAGAGGACATCGTGGTATACTAGGAAATGTGAACTACCGCTAATATTGTTTTTATAAATATATTTTTTAACTGTGAAAAATTTAAATTTTTTGTGAAAATTTTTATATTTTTTTCTTGCTTTTGTGATCATTTTTTTATTTGTAGTCTGAATGTAGTTAAATACTATCAAGGCAAAAGTTTGGAAAGCTAGATTTATCTATCTTCTGAATTCTCTTATAACCGGACTAAATACATCTATAGCAAAGAAAATCCAGGCGTAATGACAATGACCTAATTAAAATCTAGACCACTATCGTGTATGATGTCGTTATATCGATTTTAATTTTTTAGTTAATAGTTATTAAAGCCTGTACATATTTCTTAATAGCTCTCGCCCGTGACTCCGTCCGCACGGGATTCAACATTTAATCAAAATTTCATCAAAAATCCGCTAAACCGTTCCAGAGATACATTCAAACAAACATCTATCCATCCAAATATTCACATTTATAATATTAGTAAGATTAAAGATACATTAAGAAACTCAAAAGTAGCCACGACTACGAGTGTGACAGTAAGCGGTGTAGTACATGTCTATTCTCCATAAACAAAGCCTATTCTTTCTTTCGACACACAAATTTACGGTTCATTATTTAAAGACTTTAGTATTTATCGTGGCTAATTACTACTATATGCATTTCTATTTTTTTTTTATAAGATAAGAGGACAAACGAGAAGCGGGAATACTAAAGTATTCAGTTCATCGAATTTGTTTTGTATTTTCTAAAAAAACAAAAATGAATAATAATAATAATAAATACTACATTAATAATATTATAATTAATAATGTAGAGAGAATTTATTGTAAGAATTTCATGTATTTGCACTTCAAACTATAACATTCTGTCTAATAGTTTAGGAGATATCGAAAGAATAAAATTACGCGGAAACGAAAAATGCTACATCAATGAAAGCATGTCTATATTGTATAATTATTGTTATTTAGGAGTCGGTTTCAGCCTAAGTAGGGACATAAACGTAAGTATGTCTAATACATCTCAAATTTAAAATGTCACCTATTTACTTCGGCCGACACCGACTGCGAAATAACAATAATTGTACAATATAGACATGTAACAAGAAAGAAAAGAACTTTCTTTAGAGTTTAGAGGGTTTTCATGACATTATTTTGTTACTTTTTAGTACATTTTGTTTGAGATTGTTTTTTATAGGACATACATAAGCTTTAATTCTGACACACGTCTAACAGAGATTCAATTCCGTCCATCGCTCCGAAGAAAATTACCTCCGTATTTATAAGGTTGCCATAGGAGAGAGATTAGTTTTATATCTCAAAAGCAAGACTTCAACGAACTATACAAAATGAAATTGAGACTAGATGCGACGTTAAAACCTAAGAAAGACGATATCTCTATGAACAATTTTCTATAGAGAATTCATGTAACTTATATAACTTGAAAAAAAAAAAATTATAACAGTGGTGGCCATTTGTCTTGGGTAGTGACAAATTCTTAGCATTAAATAATAAAACCGTAGTCAAAAATCATTGTAATAAAAATATGATAATTTTGTTTTATTTTCCGTCACTCTTAGTAACATGATTATTTCGTTTCATATGCCTATAGAATACTATTCAGATATGAAAGGTGCTTTCTATTTAAGTTTTGCTTTTAATGAAAAAAAAAACGCTAAAAACATAATCATTATGAGTATTAAAAACTCATAAATGGTTATCGCATTTAAAATGTCTTTAAGACTTTCAGAACCAAAATGTTTAATTTATTGAAGCCAACGATTAAATATGCCAATTGAAAAATTGTCATCGTCTTTTCTCGGTACTCGTTTTCAGGTATTAATAACCAATGATTTCATTTTATTATATCATTGAAAATTCTTCATTCTCTTTGAAAATAATTTTCTTACCGAATTTGCTTTGATTAATTTGACCTCAAATATTATGAATAGAAAATTAGTTTGTTTGCTTTGAGAAAATTCTACTTATTGGCTTCCTGCTCATACTTGAGTCTTGATTAAGAAAATTGGTCACAATTTGGGGCACGAAATATCAATAGAGTATACAGGAACGAGTAAACCTCGACAAAAAGTAGTCGCCTAATATCAATGAAATAAAAAGAAAAGGTCACTCATATTTTCTGTTAGCTTAACTCAGTCTCATCATCATCAACCTGCCCTTATCCCTATGGAGGGTCGGCACAGTATGTACTACTCCTCCATACATCTCTATCAGCCGTCATATCTGAACTTACCCACTTCTTACGCATATCCTCTTTCACACAATCCAACTAACTAACTTTAACTCAGTATAAGTCAAAATAATATGATAATTGTACTTTTATAATTTTAAAATATTTAAGGCTAAAAACCTTCTTTGACGTTTTAATATATCATACCAAAGTTTCACATTATGACATTAGCACAAAACAGATATGGTGAACGTGAGAGATGAAATTAAAAAAATAATTAAAATTAAAAATTCTTTATTGAACTAAATATATTTTTACAAATTTAATAGAGCTCTGTCACCTGTGCTAGGTGTAACCTGTGTTACAGGAGACAGCGCCTTCTCTTATTTAAGATCTTACGTTACTACAGTATGTGTTACAGTACAAAAATATGATATTAAGTATGTGTATTTGTGGTGTGTGTGTGTGTGTGTGTATATGCGATAATGAAAGTAAAGAGCTTTTATCTCACTCGCCAGAAATTTTTTCGTTTTATAAATCATTTTTTAGATGTTTTCGAGTATATCTAGTTATATTTACCATAGCAGTTTATCTTATATATAAAATTCTCGTGTCACAATGTTAGTCTGCATACTCCTCCGAAATGGCTTGACCGATTCCTCTGAAATTTGGTGAGCATATTGGGTAGGTCTGAGAATCGGCTAACATCTATTTTTCATAACCCCCCCCCCATTTTTAACTGCGCGCGGACGGAGTCGCGGGTGACAGCTAGTTTTATATAAATTTTAAAAATCTTGGTTTTAAAATGCAGACAACAGATGGCGGAATACATCTAGCTTTAATCAGACGGTTTTGTTAAATTAAGATTAGGTTATTTAACTATTTGTTTTATATTTTTCGTTTGTAACTGTCTGGAAGCTTAGTAAACAGTGTAGCCGATATCCATTTGCCATATTAAAACGACTCTTTTTGCCAATGCGCTAATTGCTTGTGAAATAAATTTGTTTTCAGAGCACTACTAAAAGCTGTGAGGAAATGAAATTGGATTTAATTCAGTACAGCTCAGCTTAACGCGCTCGTCAATATTTTATCGACAGTCAAAAAGTTTTCAGAAATAAATACACTAAAGTATTTTCAAATATTCCGTTCATTTTTTTCAACCCTTCGATAATTTATTTCTATAAATCTTTAAAGACAAAGTCGCTTTTCGTGATTTTTATTTGGTTTGAATATTCTGCTAAGACATTTAATAGATTAAAATACAGTTTTCACCATCCAGATTCCGGGTGGCTTATGTATATATTTCATTATAATTAAAGTTCATAAATGTACATGCAAAACAACGTATCTCTAAACTCCTTAAAATTCGCCAGAAAAAATAGTTAGGGTGACAAGAAATTTGAGAGTTGTGGTGGATCTCAAAAAGTGCCATCAAAATTGCTTATCTCTATCTTTTCGGATTTCTTACGGGTTTATCACAATAAACACTTTTTAACAGTTAAAATAATTTGTTTATTATTATAAGAATTTAATGTAGATTAAAATTGCCTTGAACAGTATGTAATTCTGACAAATAGTTTAGAAGATATCACAACGTAATAAGCGTCACTAAAAATCAGCTCGCGGACCTGGGTATTTACGAGATATTTCTTTTACCCGTCTTCATAAAGAAGGAGGTTATCAATACGACTGTATTTTTTACGTGTGTTACCGCGAAGCTCCGCCCCTGGTGCTCCGATTTTGTAAAATAATATTTTAATCGAAAGGTAGTGCTTGCAGATGTGTTCTATTTTTTTGATTATTTTTTTAAATAACTAGAAGACTAGCAGATTTTGTGTTTAGCTTCAAAATGCGTTGCGAAAATTTGGGACTTTTTTGCTTTTAGCGCTTACGTAGGCTAATTAATAAACGAGACATCATCAGGAAGGGTTACTACTGATTGATACAAGAGAGATCCTTAACCGCCCGGTCAAGCCGGGCCGGAACCCTATAGTCATATATTTAATTAAGAAAAAAGAGCCAACAGAATATTGTTTAAACTTTGAATTTATATTAGTTTACTACTAGTTTTTTTATTTTATTAATTTGGATATATTTCGTACTATAAAATGGTAACCATTTTTAAATTTACATAGAGCAAGATAAGGGGGTAAATAATACATCTGTAAAACTTTTTAAACGATTTATTTAGAATAACAATTCTGTGTAGAAATGATGAAACAAATATGTTCCTACATTTACTAATATAATGTTATAAAACTTCAAAACATTTTTATCACATACAGTAAATTAATTAAAGTAATCAACATCAACATGATTTTAATACAAGTAAAGTTAATTATTGTCATGGAAAACAGCCGTGAATTGTCACTAAAAAAAAAAAAACATTTTATCTCTTTCTTTATTTAAATTTACAATCGTTACAAATGAGAGATGTAAATAATGTTTTTTGTAAAAATAGAATGATCTATGTTTTTGCACTTGCTTCTGCATTGGAAACGAACGGTTAGATATAATTATAAAAATACACTCTTCACTTAAGATTATTAGAATATTCAAATTTTCATTATACCATATTCAAGTCATACATACATATTTTCGCATAAATTATAAAGCAAATACTTTTTGTAAAAAAAAACAACTTTAAAAAATCTTTAATATAACGAATTTTGTTAAAAGGTAACATTATAAACTTAAAAAAAAAAAAATAGATGTTTTATTTGATATTAAAAGAAGATTAATTAAACATCTTTGTAAATTAACCATATTCAAAATTAAGACAACGCACATTATCGCTTAGTTAAAAAGTTTCATTAAAATTATTATTATAATATAAATTAACAGAAAAAATATTAGACAAACATATTTTTTAAAAACCAAAACTTTTTTTTATAACCAGCAACATTTTTAAATGTATAATATGTCTATTTTATTTTATATTATTAATAAATTTATTAATTGAATATAAACTAAACACTAATGATTGAATGAATGACTACAAACGATGAATAATATTTGATTTCACAGCTTTAGGTTCATTAATCGAATCTGTCATCATTTCTATGTAATTCATACAGTTTTATACTTATTATTACTACACAAATAATGCTGACGGTTGCGAATAGCCACGGGCTATCAAAAAGCAATAGATAAATAATTAGAACATAAGATTTACGAAAATCAAAAATCATTTTTCTTACAAGAAAGCGAGAAAATATGTAGAGTTTACGGAGCTACGCTTTTAAAAGACTTCAACGTCCGGGTGACAGTACGGCGCACAAACCACTAAAACCTTTCTAAATTGTTCGTAAAAGTAGAAAAAAAAAATATTTCACTTTGTTTTTTTTTGTATAAAATTCAGTTAAATTTTCAGTAAAATGGTATACGCAAAGCAGCAGCCACTGTCAAACGTCCACTTTTCAAATGTCTGTAAAATTAAATTAGAAGAAATCACTACTTATTATTAATAATAATAATTAAAATGTCACTGTTGTAATTTTTTTTTTACGGATGACATTAAACGTGTTAAAATTTACTTTCAGTCACAAATTCACACTTTAAAAATAAAGCTTTAATATCAGACAGTAATTTTCGAAGTAAAACACAAAAAAAACTCAATTTTTGCCGCTTCGCACGGAAGGCAGCGCGAGACACGTCATCCACCTGTTACTGGCGCTCCGTAACTATTATCCCGTAAATGTTTCAATGTTGCCATAGAGCAAGAATTTTCCAACAAATTTGGGAAATTTTTTTTTGTTTTTATTTTAACATTTAAAAAAAAATTACGGTGCAGTCAAAATTAAAACAACATTTTAAGGAGAAAAAAGCCAGCCAGTGCACTTATAGAGAAAATCAAGTAGCGAACAAATCCCTCAGTTTTTGTGTTATGTCCCTTTTCGTGGAATGGATGGATACTGATTTAAGAATAGCTGCATGTCTTTTATCCAAAATTTTAAATAATTTGAATGCAACATGTGTGATATAATTGTGTTAATTAGGTTTAAGTTGTATTTAATATGCATTAAAATGATACTTCAACCAAAACTTAAATGTAATCTTCGGAATTGAAAAAGTAAATGGAATATAGAAACTTCAATAAACGTCGAATAGAGACTTAAATTTTTTCAAACAAGTATTTTTATCTTTTTTGATGTCAAATTGAATAACATCAGAGGATAAGTCGGTTTTACATTTGCCCCTGAGCTTTTGATAAAATAAATAATGGAGTTAAAACTTGCAAATGGTTTATTACGAGTGCTACTTTTAACTGTTGTGAATGAAGTATTTGATACCCATGAGATATTTTTATTTTTAAAAACAAACTTAATGTATAACATCCTAACATAAACAAACATCCCAGTAAAAACTTTATGGATTACCAGTTTCCATTAGAAATAATGGATGCCACGATAAATAACTTGAGACATTCTATTTAGAAGCATTTTTAATAGGCATCAACAGTAATTATTATTTTATTTTACTTTACTACATATTATTATTTTTTTGTTTTTCATTGATCAAAGTTTAAACGTAATAGGGAAATTTTCCCCAAAAAACTCGGGAGGTTGGAATTCGGGGATGGTTACACTGGGTTCGCGGGCAGAGGCCACTATAAAAGCCGTCGCCGCTCCCATCGCAGTTAACGTCGTTCCTTCGTCTGAGCTGGACGCAAGTCTAGTAAGGCTCGCGGCGCTCTCGGAACCAGTATTTATTTCACCCCCTAGTTGTGATTTATTTTTCAAAGTGCATCGTAACCGGAATGATGATCCTCGTACATGGTTATGTACTTGTTGTAGTACTTTGATTTTTTTAATTACTTTATTTGTCGCGTTAGTTTTAATTATTTATTATTTAAGTGTTAAACGATGAAAATTCAAAAACGCGGTCTTGTTTTTTCTATTAGATTCAAAACTCCCTGCAACAGAATAATTTTTATTTTTACTGTAATTTATTATTTTGATGCGCCGTTCCCATGGAACATAGAATTTCATTAAAATATTGGCAGTGTTTTATTGTTTTTTCTAATTCTTAAATTATGTTAATACGCAATGTATGGTATAATTTGGTGAAAAAACTTTTTCGGCTATTATGTTTCTAAGTACTGAACATTCCACTTATTACGAATACGTTACCGGTGAAAAACGAACAACAGAATATCTCAGAAGAAATTCAGATGTGTGGTACAAAATGGGTAAGTATATTATAAATTTTCATTGATTAATTTTTTAATTAAATTAATAAAAACTAAATTGAATTTTAATGATCTTAGTATGTAATAAATAAAATTAATCAATGGAAGTTAAATTTTTAATACTACTTGTTGCGTTGTTTTGATATGCATTCAACAGTTGTTATATTGTTAAAATCCGCGTTATTTGTTAGCAAACTCGGAAGGGACCTGTTGATTCAGCCTGTTGCTTTGAATCGACGTTGTATCCATTACGTTGGGTCAGTAGCATACTTATTACTTAATTAAGCAAAGTTTCGTTTACTGAACGCGACAAATTAAAATATGTTGTGTTTTATGGATTATTAAAATAAAACAAACTATTCTCTTTGTATTTAGTTTTTTCTAATAATTTTTAAACTTCGCACTTCCATGAAAAGCGGACAGTGCTTAACTGTAAGAGCGAAATTATTCCGTAACTTTTTTGTTATAAAATTACAAAAAAAGTCATTGTGAATGTTTAACAATCAAAAATTATATTTAAAAGCAAAAAAAATCCTCCACCAAGGGGGGTAGGTGGCATTGAAAGGGTGGGGGGATGAAGGAGGGGGAGGGGGATTGGAACAAATCAATAACTGTTCGAAGGTCAATACTGCGTGCGTCCCAGGGCTCGAAGCTCGCCACCCCAGACCTAGCCTTGCCTGGGCAACGCGACCTAGATTTTACAGGTGAAGGATGTATAGGTACCCCAATACGCGGGGGTGCCAACTTTGTTAATAAGGTATCGTCGAAGGGATAGGGGTTCGGAATAAATAACGAAAATCTTTTATTCCCTGCGGTCTTAACATGGGCCTCTATAATTTTTACGATGCTTAATATTCCGAAATCTTAACATATTTATTTAAAGATAATATTCTAGAATATTCTAGAATATTTAGTAAAAAAAAAACTCACGCGATTTTGCGTATTTTAGTTTAAGACCTCACCACATATCACCAAGCAGGAAGATGGTAAAGAGTGCTTAAAAATTACACGATTATTGGACGACCACGAAGTAATTATTGTTCAAGGTCCTAGCCCCCCTGCTTGCTAGCCTTGACCACCCCGTCTCCCGCGCATCGAGAGTACCTCACCCCACCCGACGCCCACTTCTATGACGCAGAACCCCCACCTCCTCGGCACGCCCTTTCACAACCAGTAACGCCCACTAAATCGACAATGATCAAACGATTCTAGAATCGTCTAAGAAATTCTTAAATTTATTTATGCTGAGAACACTAGCTGACTTCAATTTCAGTTGAATGCACATTATTTTAATTTAATAATAATTAATAATAATTTAATAATAATAATAATTTTCTTAAATATTGTCAAGGTGACAAAAAAGCCTGATTAAATTTAAAAAAAAAATCTTTTTAATTAAAGAAAAATACAATAATGTTTTATTTAAAAATTTACTTCATCTTTTAAATTAAATTTTAAACTTTTTATTTCTGAACGGATATCACTTACAAGAAAGGAAAAAGAAACAAAACGTTTATCTACTACACTATACTAACACTAATAAATCAATCATATTTACCTCAAGCAAAAGCTTTTTCATTTTTACAAACGTTCTTCGTAAGTTTTGACTTATATTTAAGAAGTAATTAAATATTTCAGTTTCAAGCCTTATCCTTACAGTTCTTTACTGATGACTGGATGTGGCGACGAAAGAACAAAATATCGGCAAGGCGTTTCTGTGTACGAAGCTCTATTAAAATGTATTGCGTAATTAACTAAACTAAACTCAACACTGAACTAAAATCAACGGGTTCAGAACATTTACGTTGACTTATGTATGAAGGAGGCCTAATTCTAGTCGCCTTTCCTCATAAGAAAAGGGAGGGAAGGGATAGTGGGTCTGACGGAGGACGGGACGCTTAGGAAAGGGGAATACTTCCTTCTGTGCGTCCGCTCCTCCATAAATTAAAGTTAGGCAACGCATCTGCAATTGCGGAAACTCAGGTGGCCGCTTGCTCCATTGACACCTTATAATACAATTAATTCATTAATTAGTCTTTAATGTGCGCACATAAGCTTAGGCCTAGTTTTAAAATTTTAAATAAGACCTTTTTTCGCTTTTAATTATAAACAAAGTTGACTCCAAGATTATTATAATTGCATCTCCGACATTTACGGTGTTACTATATCTTATCTGCCGTAGTAACCATTTAATTTCTCAAATAGACTGGCTGGTTAAACTCAATTTAAAAAAAAACTCACGAAAAACTGTAAGTAGCAATTCAGTCCCCAATGTACTCGTATTCTCGACCGACGGCGTGAATTGCTTACACATTTTTATTAGATGTGCTCATACATATATATAGTAGTCTGCAACTCGAACAACACCGTATAATTTAGAATAGGTAAATTATATTTTAGCTATCATTTTCTGAATTTGCTTTTACAAATCAAATTCTGATTGGCAATTAATTTTATCAGTTTAAAGTACAATGGAATGAATCCCTATAACTCAAACCTTGTTAAGTCAAAATCCTCTGTAAGTCGATAAAATGTCGGTCCCTTCCATTGAATCTTTAAATACTCGGTATCTCGAATTATTTGTACTTTGTAACTCTAACAAAATGTAATTTTCCTTCATAGTTATTTTAGTACATATTTATACTAGATAACTCATCTATCTATATATATAAAAGAAAGTCGTGTTAGTTACACTATTTATAACTCAAGAACGGCTGAACCGATTTGGCTGAAAATTCATGTGTATGTAGTTGAGAACCAGGATACGGACATAGGATACTTTTTAATTTTTTTTTTTAATTCCACGGGAACGGAGTCGCGGGCGAAAGCTAGTATTTTTTCTTTGTAACTTTAATAAAAGCATTTTACTGTTAAAGCATCTGACGATTTGAACGCGTTTTGTTTAAATGTACATTTTGGAAATAATTTTGTAGTAAACTAAATATTCTTTTACTTTAATATCTTTTTACATGAATAATTTCCATTAACGTTTGGTTGGCTATCCTATTACTATTACGAATATAATACTACACATTCGCACAAACTTCATAGCTCATAATAATGAAATAGTGGTATATCGTAAACTTCACTTCATACTTACTTTACACCAAGGATTCACAAAGTGGTCGATATCGTACTTAAAGCATTGCTAATTCTCACTCTATCTTCTTCTATTGACCTAAGTCAGAATTAAAAAAAAAATAATAATAATTGATCTTATAAGTAGGTAATTTGGCCATGGAGGTGTGTGGTAACAGTTCATTTTGGTAAAAGGGGTCACTTGTACAAAATATTTTGGGGATCCCTGCTTTATACCATAAACAAAACAAGTTCTTATGTTGAAGGAAAACATCGTGCAACCTGCAAATATATACGAATAAATTCAAAGATATGCGTGAAATCAACTAACACGCACTTGGCTAGCATGGTTGACTATGGCCTATCCACATCCTAACTTTGGGTAGGCTCCCGTGGGAACGTATAGTGAGCTGATTATGATTCCTCAAAACAACTAAAACTCAAAATATTTTTTAGAATCTTATACTGTTACTTATGTAAAGGTTTTAAATTTTTTTTTAATTAAATAAGATACAATAAGAAAGTTAAATAAAGAAATCATTTTAAGTTTTCAATTTGCCACGGCACAGTAAAAAAAGTTGGAAATGGACTATTGTACGTAAAACAGTAACCATTTCAATGATACGCGGCATTTCTTGAGCTTCATTTCTTCAGTAACCTAACCTCCATCAAAAGAAATTTCGTTACATAAAATCCATGGAAACTATACACACAAACTAATACTACCTTACGTACTTATCGAACTTTTTAACGAAAAGTTTACCTTAATTTTAAAAACTAATTAAAAACTTGCGAAGCAACTGAGTAGTTTTCTGTATTTGAATTTGTAGGCATTCAGTAGGCATGATTCGTAATTAATTATGTCTGTAACTATATTGTAGTAACATTAAGGGAATAATTAACTTCACAATCGTGGCGGCATCAAACTTTACTCAATACTGCGTACTGAATAGTGTCACTAACAATATTAGTTGCATTTTGTGATGAATAATAATTAAGTCTTGCTAGAGCGTCGTAATTACGTCTTATTATTTATTAGTTTGCGGAGTACTAGAAATACTTTATGTTCAGAATGCGAGATATCATGCTTCTTAATTAGGATTCCAACTTGTTAACACAAAATCAAAATAGACTATGTAATTAGTTCACATTGTTGATTACTTTATGTGAAGTGAAACTTAATTTGATGACTTCTGTTTATTTTGAAACTGCATTTGAAATGTCAAAACATAACACTGAGTTCTCTCAAATAGGAAATCTCAATAGGATTCATTGGATTGTACGGAATGTAAAAAGCTTTATGGATTGAGTAGTACGAAGGAAAGAAGTACCACTCTTAGACAGTTCAGTAATTCCGTTTGCGGGAATACTTACAAAGTCAGAAAAGTTTTTCGATAAAAGTAATTATTACTTTCGTGAGTTTGCGTTGCCTCCAAAAGATTTTATAGACTGTTTTAGTTTTAAAGATTTACCATAGTTGAATTCTGGCGGATCTCCACGCCTTACTAAGTCGTCCGTATGATACATAAAGTTGGGAAACAAATACATACAAGTACAGATTTTAGGTTAAGTAACACCTCAAGAGCGTCGGTGGCTCGGAGATTAAGCACTCGTAATCTGCAGGTCCTGGGTTCGAATCCCGCCATGTACCAAGCTATTTTTCGATTTTCTATTCACATTATCCGTCGATCTTATGGAAAACATCGTGCTGCAACCTACACATATCAGCGAAGAAATTCAACCAACCTTCACCAGGCCAGCGTGATTAACAATGACATGGCCAAGTCACCTCTAACTTAGGGTAGGCTCCGAGATCTTAAGTGAGGACATATAGGGAGCTGATTATGATGATCAGCACATTTTTTATCAAATTTGTTTAAAGTATAAAAATAATAGTGAGAGTTTTAATATATTTACCAAAAATAATCATAATAGCTTTCAAATAACATCGGTTAATACTTGGATGTGAGCAACGGGCCGCGTTCGCGAAATAATACCAGTCCCACTCACCCTGATGAAGGGCCCCCGAAGGGCTCGAAACTAGTCGGT
>JAOPJD010000025.1:1460956-1491602 GCA_026167825.1 Papilio polyxenes | reverse complement strand
CGAAGGGCTCGAAACTAGTCGGTGACGACACCGGATATATATACGTGAGTGTTTTAGCCGTTCCTATATAAGTTAACGATAAACCCCTTAAAATGTAACAAGATTCGATCAATCAATATTTTAATATGAAAAAAATAGTTACGAAAAATAGCAGATGTTGAATTTTTCACTTTCTGTTCACGAGTTAGATTTAAAAATCGTTCAGATATAGTACGAGAAATACAACCTGCCAACAACTGTCGCAACATAGCGTGCGGTAGCGAGAGGTAACAGATTTCAATACCCTACCGGTTAAACGGTTTTCGTGACACAAAAGAAAAATAACGTAAATAAGCTACTTTCTCTCATATTTCTACAAATTTTACAATGATAGACATTAACAATAACTTTAGAACTTTTTTCCAAAACTTAGATCACAAAGATTTTCTTTATAAAACAAAAAATTATGTTGCCATGATTTAGTATAAAGATATCGAGATACTGTTAGAACCTAAACTAATGCAATTTTTTTTTCCATTTTAGTTCAAGATTCATCTCAACCTGGTCACACCTCCAGGCTCAAAGCATTTTGGGCTCGAAAATTTGGATCAAGTACTGTACCAAGAATATTAAAAGACTCTAACGCATCTGAAAACAAGAAAAAGAATGGAAAAAAGCAAAAGCACATAACTTTTGTCGAGCCTCACCGGCTACCGAGAGTAGGTTCTTGGGAATCTCCATCGCGTTCTTTGATAACTATCAGCAGAGGGACTCAGACTCCTACACAGTCACCCCAGAAGACCAAACGTAGTAGAGAACCTTCTCCAGAACCGGGACCTTCACATCGTTATCCCACGCCAAAGAATCGCTTAGATAAAGCCAAATTTCGACGGTACCCTTCGCCCGAACTTTCGGCCGATGTTTCTACAAACACTACCATCAAAGACAGTATACTTAGCCAGATCTCGAAACATCCCAATAAGCATCTTGCTTTGGCAAGGCTTGCCTTAGCGGTACCATTCAACTCAAAAACTGGCATATCATATGTACGCCCACGAAGTAAATCTCTAGAGGCGTATACAGCGGTATACAAAGTACAAAGCCCGAGCCGCTCGTCGCCCCCTTCCCCAGCTCCCTTCGCACCAGGAGAAAGTCGCCGACAATCGTTTACCTACATTTTTAGGGAGACGTATGAATTTGAAGAATTGTCGTCAGGGAGCGAGGACGACAGTTTCACAGACTTTTCTTCTAAATTCAGTCGTCTGTTTAAGAATTACAGAGAATACGAAAATATCCGTGGCAGGCTGTGCACGTCGGAGCCATACAACATAAACTCGCTGGCCGACCTTCCGTATCTTAACCAACAATCATATTATCGCAATAATTTTAGAACAAGTTCAACAATGAATCCTCTGGAAGACCACGAACGGAAAGTTATTATTGAATTTTGTCACCTATTAGAGAAATCAAAGCAACTCTTCAATAGTTTACGGTGAGTTTTGCAAAGCATATTTATTTGGTTATTTTTGTGATTATACATTGATGATATGTTTTTAATCCCTACTATTTTGCGGTATAACAAATTTTGACGAAATTGCTTTTTTTTCCTTTTTTCCTTTACTAAAATTTAGATCATTTATATTGCTGGCGGCGCACTGTGGACGTCCTCTGTCCCATTACGGGGATTATAGGACATTAATTCAAATCAAGACATATTGTAATACGTCTATAAAGACTTTATGAAATCAAGAAGTGATAAATATAGTTTAAGACATCGAGTAACTAAATTAACTACTTTATATCAGGGAGCTTCCTCAATATGGCCACAAGCAATGGCATTCATATTTTGGACGTACGTTTGACGTGTACACAAAGCTGTGGAAATTCCAACAACAACACCGCGGTGTACTGGACAACAAGTACGGCCTCAAGAGGTGGCAGATTGGTGAAATTGCATCCAAAATCGGGCAACTGTACTACCACTTTTAGTAAGTATTCAGACACAGTTAGAGATAGAATTGTCCTTTTTAAAAGTTTATCGGATAAAGAAACGTTATGTCCATACAGCCTGCGCACAAGCGAAACTGGATATTTGAGTGAAGCCTTTTCATTCTATTCCGCAATTCGAGGCCGCAGCTACTATACGCAGGCGAGCAGAGAAGACAAGTGCGAACTGATGGTCAAGAAGCTCCGATACTACGCAAGATTCATTGTTGTTTGCCTTCTCCTCAAGAAACTTGCTCTCGTACGAGACTTGATAAAAGAACTCGATAAACAAATCATAGAGTATGGAACAACATACGATCCGGAGGACCAGGTAGAATGGACTTTCGTTATGGATGAAGTCAAAGCCTTTATAGTCGCTGAAGCTGCCGTGACTGTTCTACATCCTGACAACTATCCCATAGTTCTCTCTCACAGGTACCGTACACAGTTATTTCTTAATAACTTTTTATACCTCACAGGACTAGGCATGAAATTAATTTTTAATAAACATGATGAATAAAATGAAAGTTTTGATAATGATGATAAACACTGTGTACTGAGATTTTTTTACAAAAATCTTGATAGTGAATATTAAATTGAACAATTATGTAAATTTTTTTTTCTTCGTTTTATATTTTCCTAGACTCAATATCATGAGCGTTCCGCCACCGGAGCGGCTAACAGCAGCAACTCTAACACTTCAAGAAGCCGTTATTGTGGGCAGCGTATCGCAGCAAGTTAAATTCTCAGAATTATCAATGGATATGTACCGCATCTTGCAAACCCTAGAATGGGAACCAAGTGGGGAAATGCCCCAAGTGTACAATGAATCCCCGCGACATCGTTTCACTGCAACACCACAGATTATTAAAGGTAAGCATATTTAAAAAGCAGTTGTTACTATTTTATACTGTAACAAATGCGCTTCGGCGATAAAAATTTAAATAATGCGTTTTGGCTAATAGTCTGTTTCGCTAAATAAACTTTTTTTTTTGGAATTCAATCCCAAGTTATTACAGATTAATCTAAGTTATTGCGTCTTTGTTGCCGTACATAAAAAGGTAACTTAGTGATACCTATACGAAATTAAAATAATTGTTATTTAAAGGGGAGGTTACATGCTAAAACTTCCTTTGTAATAGAATTCTTACGTTGGAGTTTACAAGTTAAAGTTACAAAGTTACTTTACAGTTCACTTTACCTTTATCCCTAGCTAATGGCAAAACGATATAACAGTTTAAATGAATGCTGTGCGTATAGTGTAACTAAGTATTATAAAAATTTGCACTATTTTACAAAAACTACTTTTATTTATTAAGTTACAATTTCGCGAATATAACGCCTTGTTTAATTTGAGTTACTCTCAAATTAATTTTTTTGGCCTAGGCTACAACCACGACAAAACTAGACGCCATGAGAATCCTCACAAGTACTTGCTATTCAAACCATCAGCCGCCCAAGTGTTGGTGTACTTAGCCAGTGGTTGCTTTGATCTGCCCTCTAATGGAGCTCTACTACTCTACATCTCTGCCGATGCTCTTATTGTACCAGCTTCGAAGGTATCTGAAGACAGTAAGTATTCATTTCCTAACAAGTTATCTCATATTTACACTTGTCTGTGTAAAAATATTTAAATTTGGAATAATCCATAATTTTATTGATTATTCTAGATTTTAATTTTTTTTCTGTTGCTTGCGTATATATATTTTTGTGACAATAAAATACAATAATTAACTATAAGGTAAAAAACCTTATCTATTATCAATTAATAAATCAGTTTGCGAATTAATCGACATGCTTCGCGTCAATAATAAAAAACTTTAGAAACTAATTAAGTACTTATGTAAAATATGCTTTACTACAAATGTTAAGTTTTAAATTTGTAAGAATTTATTAATCCCGCACAAAAATAGATATCTGCAAAATTGATATATATACATACATTTAGATGTTACTATATTTATCAAGTAGCGAAAACTCATCATGGCTAGTTTTAAAGGAGTGTTCCAAATATTAACTTTAGCCAAAAGGAAAAATAAACGCAAACAAATCGCTTACGCGAGTTCAAATTCCTTTGAGCGAAAGTTCTTTAAATTGAGCTGATGTTTAGATGTCTGTATTTATTTATATCACGAGTTTTACTGCAAAGCGAAAATTTGCAACGGTTTCGGTGCAAGATCAAAAAGCAATTGCTTTTTGATCTTCGCTCTCATCAAACATTTGCTATATTAATACAACTTTTTTACATACTACAACTGTATAAACAGTCAGAATAAGTTCATACGTTCAGCTGGGCGATTTAATAATTCATAAGAAAGTTTCTTTATACTGGATATTGCGGTCTTTCTTGTATCATAATAAATCTTAATCCTTTTATTTCATGTTTATGTCTAGAGTCTTAGATGAAAACAGCTGCATTGACGAAAATCTAGAAGTCTTAAGACCATATTCCTAGCCTTATTTTTTCATTATCCTTTCTTAATTATCAACATTTTACCGATTACATCTAAAAAAGGTTTAGTCTGCAATAACTATGCCTTTTGTGCAAAAAAAACGAGTAACAGTGATTGTTTTTGCAGCTGGATACGACGTCGGTGGTCTTATGACATATGTTAAGAGCGACTTGTATCGCGACCGCGAAAGAGAAAGGGATAGAGAGAGAACACGAGAGAGAGACCGCGAAAGGGACCGCGAGCGTGACAGGGATAGGGTTTGGGATCGTGAAATGGATCGCGACCGGGAGCGCGATTGCGATCGTGACCGGGAGCGGGACAGAGAGAAAGGCGATCGTGACCGCGATCGCGAGCGTGACCGGGAACGGGAACGGGACAGAGAAAAAGGAGATCGTGACCGAGACGTAGATGCGTCTCGCGAACCAAGACCGACAGTATCTAGAACCAAAGATCCGCAATGTATCTACCCCGGAGACTTGTACCCTTTCACTCGATGTCCCCTGTTCATTATCATCGATTCGGACAATTCGTACATCTTTCAAAACATACCGCGGCATTTTGCGCAGCCACTCGTCGTGCTGATGTCGCCGTTGGAAATTCCGAGTACATTTCCGTGTAAGTATTTATTTGACTTCTAGAAAAGACCTCACTTTCAAAATCCACTTTCTTTGAAAGCGAGGGTAGCTCCAGTGGGATATCTAGGATTAATTGTTTTTGAACAGCATTCCATTTTGCACTCTTCTTCTCAATTTTGTTTAAAATTATTCCTCATTTTTTTAATAATTTTGTTTAAAATGTTTGCAATAGTCAAGAGTTTTCCAATCTGTGATAATATGAATTGAAATAAATAGGAGAAGGAGACATTTAAAAAATACAAATACATTTATAGTTGATAACAAAAAAAATATATACACATAAATATTGAAATAGTAAAGAAAAAATGTGTTTTGTTACAGCGGATTACAGGAAGGAGGGTAGTTTGTTCACGCTGTTTCTTCACTCGCCGCTGTCGGCATTCTGCTACTGCTGCGACATTAAAACAGTGCCACTGGTGCAGTGGGAACGGTCTCAGAGTTACATCGAAACCTTCATTGTTGAAGCCGCGCAAGTTATGATGAGACATCGAATTGGTAAGTACATCGCTGTTCAGAATAAACACCTAAAATTTTGCAAACTTCATATGCTATAAAATTACTATAAAAGAGTTAAATTAAACTAACTAAAAACATTTTCTAGATTCATAAAAGCAATTCTTTGTATGCAGCCTTAAGCTGTTAGTAAATATTTATTCGCATTTTCCAGACCCAACGTTCATAGCATTCATGTCTGACGATTTCTTGCGGCTACTACTACTTCGCTTCATGTTCTGCGCCGTGGCACTGCGCATGCACCGCGGTTTCCGCTCCAGGAACCAGCTGCCCCGCTCCTCGCCACCCCTTCCCGACGACTTACTCGAGCACCCGACTCTTGTGCACATCATCATGGACCTAGCTGTTCACCTACAGGTAACTTACATCTTACATATATACACAGGATGTTCAAAAATAAAAATGATTTTATTTTTATTTTTGTTTAATGGTATTTGTAATTAATAGCTAATGCAATTGGCTCTACCGTTCGCCAAATTATAATTTTGTAAAACACACAGTTAAAATATTCTTTTTTTTTTAGGAATTAGTTTTGTTAGTTGACAGTTGTATAATGGGTATAAAGTTTTGTGACCATAAATTATGAATTATTGTTTTTTTCTTTCTAAATCTTTCAAAATTGATATTGGCTGTTAGAAACTAAAAAAATAGTTTTTGGAGCGTCTGGGTTGTATAATTTTTGTATATCAACGTTTAATTTCAGGTTAGAAGCCACTTCCATGATTCATCTGGTCCACCAACAACCAGCAATTAATTGAAAAAAAAAAAAAAAAAAACTTCTGAAAATCATTTTTTAATGTTTATAGGTGTGTAGATCATTTTAATGTTTGCATGTTATTTAAGAATTTAATAGCAAATATTTTTTTCATAATAGACATAACTTTATAATTCCAATTGTTACAAAATGGCTAATATGCGATTACTGATCGATAGGGTATGAGTAGAAAAAGATATCCTTGTTCTTTCACACCTTTCTTCTGTTCGTTGTAGGTAGGTAACGCGTCTGCAACTGTTTAGCTTGTTAAGGATGTCTATGGGTAACGGTCACTTCGCTATTTTAGGGAAATCAGGTGGTCACTTGATAGTTTGCCACCTTTTGGTAGAAAAAAATTTATGGCAACATTTGGTTAGTCATTATTGGGGCCTAATAAATGTTAAACACTCGTAAACAAATGGATACTTTTCAGTATTAGTTCGCAATATTGTGTTAGTTATTTAAATATGTTTTTTTTTACAAGTTGCGTTTGTGTTTTATTATTGGTGCGTTAAGAATTTGTAAATATAAAAAAAAACTTTGGTAAATAGCTTTGATAGGTTAAGATCGGTTGTATAATTTTAGAAGAAATAGTATTTTTGCAAGCTGAAGTGTGGTACTTATAAAAATTTGTGTTCAAAAACAGTTCGTTTCAGAGCGAATCTGTAAATTTAACTATAAGTAATTATAATAAGTTAACTAATTTAAATCTTAACCCAGTTATTTAATAGCCTGAGAAGTTTTCCGGCTGTTTTTAAAATGGATAATCTTATAAATTTCGACCTGGTTTTTCCGAATTTGAATACACTACCATTTGCCTCCTAACAATAGCTTAATGACAATTATATCCGCATCAATTAAATATCAATACATAATTTACGAAATTGATACACTTAAAATTTTCAACGACTTTTGTTCTTGCAAATTTATTCGCGTATTTCTATATAACCAATAATTTCTTGATCTGATTTTTGCATTGTATTTGTTACTGTAAAGGAACTCCGGTCAATCCTAAGATTAAATTTTACTGCCTAAATTTTACCAACTAGGTATAGTAAAAGTCCGTAAAGTTATGCTTCTTTCGAGCATTTACAACCATTCTCTTAATAAATTTTAAGTACATCAAATACACTTTATATGCTGACAAACAGCCGGTTGGCATTTTGGTTTTAGGAAGTAATTTGCATTATTTTTTCATGTTATTAAAGTCATTTTATTTAAGTTACTTAAAAGTATGTTGTCTTCTTAAAACATTTATCGGGTGTTAACCGACATTAATCGCGGAGTTGAAGGAATTGACTTGCTCGCTGGTGAAATACCACGACCACACAGAAGACATTCGTCAAGTGGAGGAGGAGCAGTGCCGTGCTCCGTTTGATTAGTGTGCGTGCCGTAGGCCTAATATTAGCCCTCTTCCCATTCCCACCATTTTTTATAAGGAAAGTTTGCATAGGAAGGGTAAATATTCTCTTCCTATGCTACCCCTCCTCCGTTAATTAAAGGCAAGCAACACATCTGCTTTTGTGGATGTCTATGGCAAGCAGTCGCTACGCTGTTACAGCGAATTCAGGTGGCCGCTTGCTCGTTTTTCCTTTTAACATTAAAAAAAACTATAGTTGGTAAATCTTACGACTTACCGGAGTTCGTGCTTTGTAGTAAAATATCGATTGGATTTTAAACAAATAACCAGAAACATCAGCATTCGACGTTCGCCACACTCGGGCCGCAGTTTGCAGTCGCCACTAAAAATGCATAAGACGACTGAGTTAAGTGCTTCGGCCCAGAATGTATACACCCTTATCTTATATGTATATATAAAAATGAATCCCTATATCCCTTGGTCACACCATCACGCGTGCACGGCTGGACTGATTTCACTTTTTTTGTGTTTGTCATTGTCAGGAGAAAGTTCTTATGACAGAAAAAAAATAGAAAATTTAATAATCCTTATTTAAGAAAACTTAACAACCATATAATATTATTTCTAATCTAACCCTAGTGCACAGACTATACTACTAACACATACACTACTTTTTAAGTTTTTTTTTCTGATTCCGCGCGGACGGAGTCGCGGGCAATTTCTAATTCGTCGCGGGCAACAGCTAGTTTATTATAAAACAAAAGTAGAAGGTTAGTACCAATTTTGATATTCGGACAGAGCAAATTAAAATTTATAACATTACCATTTACACAGTTCGCGGAAAACTTTCCAGGCAACCTTTATTATTCGATGCAATTAGAAAATTTAGTCTTCGCCTCTCATATAAAAAAAGTATAAAAAAATACAAAAAAAAATATTAGATTGCATAATTTTTTTCCTTTTATTAAGTTATAGTAGATTTAAAATTAAGTTTAATTAAAAAATTATAAAATTTAAAAAGAAAAAAGAAAAAAAAAAACAAAAACGATTTAAAAATTAAAAAAAAAAATTAAAAAGTAAAAAAAACAAAAATTTTAAATAATGTCATCTATTTTTAAGTATATTTCATAATAAGTGTGCAGAACGCACGCGTTGAATTGATTTTTGTAACTGTTAACTCCATTGTTGAAATATTTTGTAATGAAAACATTATTGCGGTCGTTGTTTTTTTTTTTCAAAGACTGATAATATGTTTTTTTTTAATATTTCAACAGTGGAAATCTATAGTTACTTGTAAATATTACATGTAAAAAATCTAAAATTTATTACTTGTTATAAAATCCTGTCAAATTTTAGCATTTAAATATGTATAATAAGCAATTTTTAAAGATTACATCTTCTTAATTATTAATATAGAAAAACATCATCAAATACACTTGTCTAGAATTAAGAAGTAATAGATTTAAGTACAATTTCTTCTTGTAAGTTAGGAAAAACCTTAGGATTTGTTTTTCAACTTATTAACAATACGTATCAAATGAGCCCTTGACTACGTATTGTTGATATAAATATTTAATATGTATTTACTCCCGTGCTGTTCTGGAATTTAAACCACATGCAAATCTTGTCAAGGTTCCCGTGCAAATGGTTAAATGGAGAGTTTGCTTTTGGGTTGTATACAGGTCCGGTCTAGTAGGTGATGGTTATGTTGCTGCATTTAACGTGTTGCACGATAGGAACGGCAAATATTGCATTGTTTTAAAGTTCCAGAACAGCACGGGATCTTGTACATAGTGTAAATAGTAGGTTATTTGGCAAGGGAATTGACGTGAAAAAGATCCGAATGTAAGGAAATGTCCGGACCTGTATGATGGTTAGATTTTAAATGTAATATTAGTTTATGCTGACGTCTTCCAAAAGTCGCATCGCTAAACACGCACAACACAAATTTAGTTGTAAAAATATGTAAGTGTTAATATGTTTAAATGATTATTTTTTTATCTGTTGATACTTGTTATAAAATTGTGTGCCTTAGTCGGTTTGTACGCGTCGTAGCTTTAACATGGGCATCTGATAAAGTAAATAGTTTGTAAGGGTCTGCCAACTCAAACAGTGCCTTGGCAGATCTTGAAAGATAGGTGATGAATATATGTGTGAATGAAAGGGATTGTATGTTAGCGAGAGTGAATGGGAATATACATTATATATTCTCATTAAAATATTATGTTGTATATTTGTTATACCATAATATTTTTTATAACATATGTTTAAGAGTGATGATAATTATTAGGCTCAAATTAATGACGATCAATGTTTACTATTTAATTTTTTTATAGCGAAAGGTAGTAAAACGATCAAGCGGCTACCTGAATTCGATAAAATAGCGAAGTGACCGCTGCTAATAGACATCTACAATAAGTTAAACGGTAGCAGATGCGTTATCTGCTTTTAATGTACAAAGGAGGAGTCGTACAGAAAGAAGATATCCTATTCTATATATTACCTCCCTCCACAAATCCATTATAATTTCAGTAATATACAAATCATGTAATAAATATAATACCGTTATTATTAAATAAGATTGCATTGGCTTAGCTTTGCGTAAAATTAAATTTCGGCGAATGTATTCCAATACTGTATGCTACAATAGTTACTGTTATTGATTGATATTTACACCTGCGAATTGTGATTACATTGATCAGTAAATGCACATATAAAACACTGAGTATGTGAAAACAGATAAATCTAAATAAAAAAGTCACGCTACCAATTCAATCTTACATAAAACACTTAGACAGTTTTTAATCTGTGCAATTGCTGATCAACAATAATTATATTATATTACCTAAATAAAAAGAGATAAATATTTATAATCATATAAGAGTTAACACGTAGAATTTCACAAATATAAAATATTAAAGTATATTAAACCGTTAAAGTTTTCAGATATTTATCTAATTTCAATATGAATGTAGCTTGTTGTGAAAAAAAAAATTAAAAAAAACACAAAAAAAAAGCTTTCTCAATCCTTTCGTAGTAGAAATTACAGTCGTTATTACAATTTTAAATTTAATTAATGTAGGTTCATTACATTTTAAATGTTAATTCACAATACTTGTAAGTAGCGATGTAGCTTTCGAAAGAATTTCATTCCATGGGCTTCATTTGGACCGGTCTCAAAATGCGTAACTCTCGTATTGTTAGTGTCTAGCGTAATGTCACCGCCATTGTCATCTCCATCAATTTAAGGCCGGTTATCTTTTAATGACAAAAACAATAAAATCAGTAACATCAAAGCCCATGGATTCATTTCGTAAATACATCAAATCCGTTTTACAAGTCATTTTCATTTTCATTCGTATTTCATTCATAAGATAATAGTGAAACGAATAGAAATAACAAAATTAACCTCAAAATTAACAAAACTGTGAACTTTCGTTGATACACTACTGGATAAAAATACAAATAAGTTGGCAGTTAAATATGTAAATTATTTTATATCCAATTTTTTTCATTTACTGTGTATTAAAAAAAATGTAATTTATGATAATTTCAAATGTCATTTGTTAAGTTATGTATTTGTTATATATTTGTAATATGTATTTTCCAATATCATCATAATAACTTTAATCCGAAACTCAAGCAATATATTGAAAATAGTAGATAACAAACAAATGAAATATTTACTGTTAGTTCAAATTCTTACAACGACAAATATAATTATATATTTATATTCATATACTCATTGGTTTCCTTTGCATTGGAACCTTGTAAAAAGTTATTTGTTACACAAATGAAATCAGATATTTTTGTTATCAAGTAAAAGCTTTCATTAATCGACAATACCATTAATAATATGTATAAAATACAGAGAAATATATTTATATAAAAGCTTTATATATAAATGAAATATATTTTGGTAAAGATAAAGGTTACACGATATTGATATGTTTTGTTAAAGTGATGGTAAATCAGTGGAATTAAATTCACATGTTAATAGAGTGTTGAGAAAACGTACTCGTGTATATTTTCGTATTTCATAGCCACTTTATTTTCGGATTCATAATGTAAGATGGCTATAAGAAAGGTTGAATTATACACAAGTACGAGTTTATATTGAATTTAACCCAATTTTATACAGAACTTGTAAATGTACAAATCTCCTTTTAAAAATTACATTCTTTGTTGAACATTTCAAGCCAAAATAATTATTAATTTAACAAATTAGTTTTACTTTTTTTAATTTAAATATAATATAATATTGGGTTAAGACTTGATCTCAATTATTAACTTATTCTAGTCATCCTTTTTACCTCGTTATTTTTACATTCGTTATTTTAACATTTCATAGTAAATAAGTCAACGTGTTTTTTTAAATAAGTTTTAAACAAAATTATATTTACAACTTGTTTTATTACGTTACTGTTATTTTATTTGATAGTTAAATATTTAGAAAATATTTACATTTTAAGATATTTTTTATTTACCGTAGTACCCAATTGTTATTAAAATACTCCATATTATTGTTAATTAACTTCATCACGTTAAGAATTCATTACCACAATTATGTAACATCTATCAAATGCATTAAATCCATTTTCACCGCCATAATAATGTGTTTTTCTTAGTTATTTATCAACCCTGATACCTAATCGTCTACATACAATATATTCGTATTTTACATAAATAACAATCAATTAGAGGACTGATACAAACATAACCTAACCCAGCAAATACATATTAAAATGCCTTTTTAGTACGATATGTCCTATTCAGTATGTTAGGTGGATAATTATATAATACTTAAAAAAAGTGGAAGACTTTTTTTTTGTGAAACTCTTTCTTCATTTTGCTCTACGATTCTCTACATTCGGTTTTACAAAATGGATGTTCGCAACAAAATTACGAATAATGAAACTAAATAAACTACAAAAATCATCACAATCATTGAGAAATCATTGAGAGATTGAAGTAACTAAATTATGAAATAAGTAAGTATACAAAGTCAGATATAATTAAAAAAATAAATAAGTCGCGTAAAGCATTACGTATTAATTGTAAGTTTGTAGTTGTACACTGTGTGGTGTAAATGCAACAGTCACGATGTGAAGTCGCGATGCGAACGTGTCGAACACACTAACTATCTGGATATAAATCAATAACTGGTAAGATTTCTGATGTAATAATTATGTATTGAACAAAACATATAACAAACCGCTCAATAATTTCATTCCAATTTAATATTTACATTTTAATACATTCAAATTTCTCTTTTTCTTATTATATTACATTATCAAGAAAACAGAACCAGTATTTTCACTGATGACGCGAAATGCTAACCCAAAATACATTCATGCTCGTTCTTAATTTAGCACGGTAGCCCCAATTGCGAAGAAGCGGCCAGTTGAACGGAGATTTTGTACCGATCACTGATCGTTTGCTCATCTATCATACATTGTCGAGTGCGTTGTCTAACTATAAACAATAATTATCACATAGGTTCCGGTTCTGTTATGTTCACTTACTATGCAGCTTGAGTGGCTCAAGGTAATCCTCCGCTACTAGTCCAAAATAATTCGTTGGCCAGTGACGATAATATACAACTTATTCACACCTATTTTCACACTGGCCCACGCAAACCTAAAGTGTTTTCAGTAGACGAAACTAGCTTTGTGACGATATGTTGTGTTCTTCGTTTGACGGTGATATTTTTGCTGGGTTTGTGTGAAAACAGGAGAACTCAAAGTTTTGTATTTCAAAAGCGGACTATGGACTTCGGTTGATCGTGTATTTATGTGTGTACCTGTTTGATAAGTTTTGTTTTAACTAAACATATGGAATCTGAATTTTCAACAGATAAAGAAAGCGATTTACCACCAGTGCCGCTAAAAACATATCAATGGGAAGACTTACGAAGAGCGCGTGAGGCTGGGGCATATCCTTGGACCCATTTTCTCAAACCGCCTCTTGAAGGAGAAATAACAGCGGAGGATATAATAAGGGAGACAACACCTAGGAGAAGCATGTCTCGTGAATTCTCAAAATCCCGAACACACTCACCGTGTGGTGGGGAACCACAGAAGATTTTAAATCTTAACTCTTCACCAGGTAGTAGTAGAAAACATAGCGATGAAGGTGCAGACGGCGTGCAAATACCTAATTTTTCAAAAGAAGTTTCTCTGGATTCAGAGGATGATATCTTAAGTCAAACTACAGGAGGTGGCTCAAAACGACCAGGGAGTCAAACAAGCTCACATTTAGTGACACCAGTGGAAATACCAAAAAGTGTATCTCCAAAGGGTATTTTAAAACGTAGAGCTCAAGAACAGCAGTACAACATAGGTGTTTCAGAAACACGGGAAAAAACAAAATGCTGCCATCCGTTAGTTAATAAAATAAAACATTTAGCTGATAAAACGTTGCATAAATTGGATAGAACCGAATGTGAAAAGTCCCCTTTGTCGAAAAGGAAAAAAAATGAAGTTATCCAGGAAATAAGACAGTTGAAATCTTCCCCTGGTGCTGTTCGCAGACAAAAATTTGGTGCAATTAAATTAGGAGATTCGGATGAAATGAGTAAAACAATGAGCATTGACACACCCCCACCAAGGAAAAAAAAGGACCATATTTACGAGGACATAGAGGAGTCCAAATACAATGACAATGAATCACTTCATTCTAATAGAGCATTCGACTCTAACAGCAATGGCAAAGAAAACTATATAGAAGTCGAAAATCTCGCAGAAAGAAAATCAATAGCTTCCCAGGATCCCAGTTTAGTGATGGAAGAGAACCAAGATTCGAGTGGAAATACTGAAAACATAATGGAAAAATTGTATAAGAAAGATAAAACAACACAGGAGAAAGAAAACTTGGATGATATGGATACTGAAGAACCAAGTGTTGATGATATTTTTCAGGAACAACTGGAAGGTAATAGACCTGCCAATGAATCTCCCAATATAACTATAACGGAAATCACAGAGGATAACCTTGAGAATAATATTGAACAGTCCAATACCATACCCATTGAATCATCGCCTAGTCCAAGTCCTCGAGAATTTCAAGAAAAACGAAGTGATGCAGAAATGGTTGACAACGAATGGTCTAAACCCAGCAGGTAATTTGAAAATCTATCTTTGCATTTTTATACTTTTACTACATATATTTTTGTGCGGTACTATGACATAACATTAGCATTACAACATTTGCAAAGCGAACGCGCTGGCTTGTCTCTGTCTGATAAATATAGCTCTATCCAAATCGTCTTCCTGTACGTTCAGTGAGCTCTTTAAAATTGTCATCAGTGATCAGTGCTCGCGGCTGCTTTCACGCCGGTGATTAGTTCATTTACAGACCGGCTTTCACAAACACGTTCACCCAATGTAGCGTTACCTTTGATAAGTTAATTACGCAATTTCACTAAAATATGTCTCAAACTTAAAATAGTTTCGGTGAACTGTAGTTATGAGCAAGCTTCGACGATGGACATCCGAAGGTGGTACTCCTTTAGAAAAGCCCGTGCTTCCTACGCGAGAGGGCAGTGTCCAACTATTTACGCCAGAAGTACGATGTGCATGTCAGTTTTTTCAATGTGATTCACTGTTACCCGAAAGAGTGAATCCAGTTGGCACTAGACCGACTTCGCGAGCTAGCAATATTATTCCAAATTTAAGGTAAGTTCAACATTCACAGTTATGCAGACGTTTTACGACTAATATTACGACCTACAAAATAAATTTGAAGTCGTTTGAAACGTCTTGCCCGGCGACTGCTGCGGCTAAAAGGAGCACTGACGGTTGGCCTAGTTGTGACGATAGTTACGCGTTTATACGTGTGTCATTTTAAATATAAGTTTCTACATATGTAACGAATCTAATGTGCGACTGAACTTTAGTTGTTTTTTATGCTATGCGAATTTTTATTTTGGAAATATATACCTAATTATATATTGATGTTGCGAATTTATTTTATTTTATTTCCTTTGAATAAGTTCATCGGATTTTTGTTATACATTTAAATAATCTCATGTTTAATTTCAGTGATCACGAATATGAAATAATAGAAAAACCGCCTCCAAATATAATTTATACTGCTCCGAGCGTTGAGGAGAGGCCGAGAATGGTAAAAACTGACGATGAACTATCAAGTACTACTTCATTGGAACGTAAATATTTGCAACATACATCTGACGAAGATGAGCAAATAGAAGAAAAAGAAACCGACCAAAATGGTGACGAAATTCTAACAGCTGAAACTTTGCAAAAAAATATAGAGGAGCGGTTTTTTGTAAACACTCCATCTACTGCTTCAAGAACAGAATGTGAAATAAGCACAAGTCAAGTCGACTCATCTGCTTTGGAGCAGTTGCCATTGCAACGAAGTAAACGATCAAAAACCTCTGAAAATGTAGATAAAAAAATTCAACAACGTATTAAAGAAGGAACAGGCAAATTAAAATCACAAGCAGGAAAATTAAAGACAAAAATACAAAATATGAAAGCTAAACAATTTACTAGCTCAGAAAAGCCAAAATTAAGCCTTCCCGAACGTCCGAAGTTCAAAATGCCCGATCGGCCCAAGATAAACTTTCCCGAAAGACCCAAGTTCACACTACCTGACCGTAGAAAGTTTAGTCTACCTGAAAGGTCAAAATTCAAAAACTTTAATCTACAAGAAAAGCTCAGCATCGGTGATAGAAAAAAATTCACATTTCCGAATCGACCTAAATTTAATGTTCCTGATCTATCAAAATTTAAAATGCCAGAACGACCAAAGATAAATTTTCCAAGTTTAGGCAGGAAAAAACAATATAAGGTTGACACAACTGTTACTGAATCCAGTTCCGACAATATGCAAAACGTGGCGACAGTAGACTTCGAAGCTAAAACGTACCCAAGATTTTTTAACAGAAAAAAGAAATCTGAATTAGCAAAAACATCTTCCTCACCAACGCTAAATAGAGAAGATACACCTCCACCCACATTCACTTTTACTCGAGTGAAAAAGAGCAAGGAAGAGTCTTCGTATATTCCTGATAGTCCTGAACAACCACGCGAATACGGTAATGTTGATAACGATAACAGTTATGAAAATGGACACGAAAGCAGAAAACAATTTGAAACCACTTATGATTTTGATAAATTAAGTCCTGAATATATGGATGAAGACATTGAATCATCTCACTTAAAAGAATCACGAAATGCAGACTCCATTCCGGATATGTCAAATCAAGAATACACACATATCAACGAAATAAATAATGACGAATTTTTCGTACGACCGAGAGGAATTTCCCGCGAAAATATTCAAGTTAGAGAGTACCTAAGTGATGAAATACGACAAGCATTTAATATACCTAAGAACGGGCTTGCAACTATGGATTGCAATACATATATACACGACGAGCATATGTACTCTAACGAAGCTGAAGCTGATCCAGAACTAATGATAGACGAAAACGAACCCGTACAATATTCAACTGAAGACTTAAATGATAGAGATGACGGTTATTACACATTTCCACCGGTTAGGCCATCCAGAGCAAAACGAAAGAAAAAAGAAAAGGATTCAATCAAATATATTGACGATAGTGTTAATGCGAGTATGCAGTTTAGCGAGGTAGACTTGGGGCTTCCTGATGATCAAACAGAAGAGCAGCTTATGGAAATAAATGCATCACAAGAAATTGTAGAAACCCCAAATCATTTCCATGAGTTCACACGCCCATCTGACCTGCGGTCTATCCATGAATATGCAAATGACGATGTTATCGAGTACCCAGACAACATACCTGTACATTCGCAAACCCTGCCTATGCCTCCCAAAAGAAAGAAGAAGTTCTCAAAGAAAGATCTTAAGCATTCTTCATTGAATGATTTTAAGAGTATAACACCGACTGATCTGTGGGAAGAACGTGACGAACAACCGGACGACGTAAGTATAGTTTATATTTTAATCTATATTTCTCTAATGCTATTATATCATGGCGAAAAGTACCAACTGCATTAAAAAAGGTACTTTATGATCCCACAACGTGGTTTAAATGATAATTAATAATTATGAAGAATAACATTGTTTGTGAACGAATATTATTAATAATGTATTGCTACAGAAAACTTCGGTAATTAATTTCATTTTTGATAATGCAGGTAAAAATAAAAAATACGGATACAAGCAGTTTACAGTTCAAATATATATGTATTACTTTTTAAATGTAAATTGTATACCATATCCCTTTTCTAAATTCGCACTTTGTAAGTAGTACGAGTAGAACCTTTAGACACTTTAAGAAAATTATACATTTTATTAATGGCATAAATCTGAGGCTATCAAAACTGGCAGGTTTCCAGTGTATTAGTTAACTTGAGAAAGATCCTATGTATTTTCAGATGCGCTGTTCTATACGATTGCTGACCCAGTTTTAACTAGAAAATGAGCATTTATAATAAATACAATAGTTCAAGATCCAAATGAGTATTTTTAAATTTTACGACAAGGTCGCAGCCAATGTATTTATAGAGATCGCATCGCCTTTAACATGAAAATACTTTTTTTACTCGACATAAAATTATTATCGGCTGATGTAATATGACCAATGTGGTTTTTCTAGTATTTTAATTATAAGAATAAATGAATATACTTACTCACGAATCTTTGTGTTACGTTTCAGATTGTTGTTTACCGAACGGAGCATGAATATATCGTGCCCACCACAGAACCGAACGTTAAAGAACAGAGCCCAGTAGCACCCCGGCGAAATCGTTCAAGAAGCTCGCGCGGCACATCACTTTGCGATGACGATCGCACATCCCATGGAGCAGAATCATTGATACTAGATACACAGTTACCGCCAACTGGTGATGTTAATATTCTTAGAGATATAAGACAAGAAAGCCCGGGATATGCAACAGTAGATAAAGGATCCTATTCGCCTAGCAAAGGTGTAAGGCGGTCTAAAAGTAAAACTCCGCCAGCTCGACGTCGCAAGAGTAATAGTTCTGAAAGAAAGTATTACACAGTTGGTCCAGCTAAAGGCCCAATGCCCGATCGCCCACCAAGAAAAAAGTCATCAACTAGCTTAATGACGTTAGACAGTTTTACAAAGCGTTCAGTTAGTGGCGATATTACCCAGTATGTTGAAATCGAAGAACCTCAATTTGAAGAAATTCACAAGGACTTGATATCTGGAGAAGTAGTAAAAAAAATGAAAGATAGACCGTTACCTCCTCCTCCAAGACCACCTCGAGGCCCAAAACGAAAAAAGAGGTTCTGTGACGAATCTTTAGAACACATTTCGAACGATCTAGTAACACCATGTGAGTCGTATCATCAATTGGCAGAGAGTTCAGTAAGAGCTGATGATGTTGTAGAAATCGAGGTGTCAACACAAACAGATCCGCTTCCCGATGACATTGATTATGAATTTTGTCTAGATGAAAATCTTGATATATCAATGTCTAGTTCGCTGAGAGATATTATTGACGAAGATTCTATTATGGGAAGATCTAAGAGAAAAATTTCAGATAGCCCTCGTGTATCTCGAACAACATCACGTTCTGAAAAGTCGCTTAAATTATCAGATCCCAAAATATCTGAGTTATCAAAACTTAATATTGATAGATCTTCTCCAACTGTAATTTTGGTGGAGAAACGGGTATCTAGTCCAACCAAAATTAACGAACGCGAAGAAATGTTAACTGAAGCCTCATTAACCGTTCAGCACATTGACGTGGATGAGTCTATGATACCTCAAGTTCCACCACTCCCAAAATCTAAAGGTATGATACCTACAACCGGCGATACGAAGAGATTAGTTTCGACAAGCGACGAGCAATCACTTGAAAAAGTATCTTCAGAAGGAATTAAAGAAGTTCAATTAGATAACTTAGTTACGCAACGGCTTCAAGTAAGAGACTTAGATGTAGGAAAACTAAATGTGTCGGAACTTCAAGCAAGTAAAATTCTCGTATCTGATATTGAGGGGATGACGTTGCAGGTCAGTGAACTGGATTCAAAATCTGGTCACATATCTGTCAGTGGCATTGAATTTTCTCAATCAGTAATTGATGAGATTGTTAAGAAATTTGCTGAAATCTCAACTACAAATATACCTACTACAACTCGTAGTCCAGAAGTTCTTGACATACCAAGACCAATGAGTCGTGAAGAACATACTCAAACGGACGAAATGCAGCCTGAAGAGAAAATAGTTGAGGTAAAAACAGAACAAGTTATAGAAGTATCTGAAAGTCAATCCGCAGGACTTTTAGCGTCGCCTGGACCATCTAGTGTGGACGATACTGCCGTGCCTCCTCAAAGACCTCCACCACCCGATTTAGGTCCTCTTTTATATTCATATCTGCAAGATTTCGCTATACCCTCATCGACGTATCCTCGAGCAAGGCCATTTGATTTTCACGAGCCTCAACATCCATCTCCACCGCCTCCTGCACGAAGAGTTAAGAGGAAGCCTGCTGCTCTGCCGGCTACTGAATCAAGTTCAGATGAAGTACAGATGAAGCCTCGACCGTCACCTCGACCAGTGCCACTGCCAGTGAAACCGCACGAGCCAACTGTTACTGAATCAGGCGCACAATTCCTTCGAGCTTGTCATAATTCAATAACACGAACTATTAGAAACATATTTAATACTTTCATGTCATACATACACGGCCAAGAAGACAAAAAAGATATGCAGATGGCGTTGGTCATCTTTTTAGTGTTGATCGCGGGTTTGATTATGTTTGGACTCAGCGATGGCCGAACAGTACACCACCATCATTGGGAATTCTTTAACCCACCTGATGGTAATCAATAAGTAATTGAATGCAGCTGTCGTGAATTTAATCGTAAGTAATATTAGTTTTCAGTCCACAATAATAATTAATACATTGAAAATATTATACACGTCACTAACGTAACAATTTCCCATATAACAGCAACACTTTCACAGATTTAATAACAACTACTATTTTATTGCACTTGTGGGACAAATATTACTAAAAATTGCACAAAAACATGTACGTAATAACTCAATGTGATTAAAAGCTCAAAGTATAATTACGAACTTCAGTATATTATAAATTTAATAAAATTGTTAAGTTTTTCGTTACTTTTATATGTGTTACTTATATCTTTTATTAAAGTTTGTTAAAAACCAATTTGTTTATAAATAATAATTCGCTATCGTTTCTTATTTATTTATCAAATTATTATAGTTAATGAAAATGTACTTAGGTGTTAGACGAAATAATTATTAGTCATATTAAACTATACATTTTACAGCATTCACAGATAAAAGTGTATTTAATCATTTGAGCTAAATCTAATTATCAAAAGAAATATTTAAAATGTAAAAGGTGCAGAATTTAAATATAAGAATATACCTTTTATATGTTGCTAAATAAATATAATATATTACTTATCTATATGTAAAACAATATATTATGTAGTGTGGGCTGGTATTATGCATTTTGTAAGTTTCTTCTCGCAATTGTTGTGTAATTATAAAGCGAAATTAAAATTTGTTAAATAAAGAAAGTGATTTTATTTCTTGCCTCTTAGATGTTTTACATTATAATTTTTATTTAATTGAAAAAAATAATTATTACAAAGATTTAATCAGATGTCACAAACGTTGACAAAACATTAAAAACAGTTTTTTCTATCATCCAAATGTAAAAAAAAATATTGCGACATCTATCAAGACAATAATAGACTAATTTTTAAGTACGTAATGTACGTAATAGATGGCGCTGTTCTCATTGACAAAGTCCAAAAGATTTTTGTTGTTTACAACGCATTATTATTTATTATATCTTATCTATTAGTACAGTATTGTATTATCTCTGATTTTTATTAGGATTGTATTCTTATTATTAATTACCATTAAATCATAACTGAATGGGTCGATCCAATCGCTTATCGTTTTTATAATTTAACAAAAGACCTTTATGGCTAGGTTTTGAATTATACGTAGATTTAGGGTTGCCAGGTCGCCTAACCCACTAACCGGACAGGCCAGCCCGTTTGGCCGGACATTTTTGTAGAAGGGTCGGACAACCTGTATTATTTAGAATTTTGTCTCAGTATTAATAGGTACACTCTCGTTTGGGAAATGTGAAAAGCCTAACAAAAGCCGGACAACTCGGACACCGTTTATTTTCGCCGGACACGCAATCAAAAAGCCTACCTATGTTCGGCTTTATCCGGACGCCAGGCAACGCTACGTAGACTCGTGTGCTGTGCCACTTGTGCACTGATCTATTCTTGTTAGTTTTAAATAGACGTAGTAGTTAATTTAATTTATTTAAAACGAAATAAACTATATCTGTCCCAAAAACATGTTAAAACTAAAAATTAGGTATTAATTAGAATTTTTATAACATTCAATCACTTTAACCATTGATAGATGGCGATGTGTACATGACATCACAGTCTGGCAATAAAATAATATTTATAGTATTTAATTTTGTTTAAGAAACATTAACGGTATTTATAAATAAGTGTTGCAGCTTGGAGACCCGCCAGAGCGGATCTGACCCATAACCGGTTGAATGAAGGTTGCATGTTTATTAGCATAATTGATGTTATGTGATCTCACTTGATGTTCAAGTACCTAATAATAATCCCATCACTCTTAAATGTTACAACTTACAACGCGAACCTACTGATAATCTAAGAAATTTTAAATGCACTTAATTATGTTAGCATATTTGTAATTTAATTTAATTAATTGCTACTCATAATATTTACGAATTAAATTTTTGCTGATCAATTTTTAAACTTAATCAACTTACTTTTGGAATGAAGTTAAAACATAAAACATTCGTTCTGGATGACTGGCATTCGACAACAGTGCGGTTCTCGCGAATTTTTTTGCCGCGCTCGGCCGAATTGTGGAATGGTGAGTCCTAGGTAGGATTTCCAAATCAGTACGACTTAGGGTCCTTCAAGAAGCGAGCATACAACTTTCTTAAAGCCCAGCAACGCATCTGCAGTTAGTGAAATGTAGCAGGTCTTCAAAACAAGTAATTTTCATAAGCCAAATATAGGCTTTTATTATTCACATATAAGACCAGGTGGCCATAAGGGAAACTAAATTACAGTAGCACACTAGCGCCACTCTATCAGAGTGAAAAAAGCCTCCGAACAACAAGACGTTTGTCGTACTGTACCAGTTCTAAATCATTTTTTGGGCACATGAAGATTTTACATATTTTCTAAAAGAACTAACAGTGCCTCTCATCACTTTAACAGTGCCTCGACAACAGCCAAGTATGACGTGCTAAGCTAACACATACCATCTTTCACATTATCACTTATCATCAGGTGAGAGGGTGATCAAATTTTTATACAAATCTTTTGACAGTGGAAATCTATGTATTTCGTGAACTGAACTGCTGATAGTTTGCTTTCCTCTTACATTATGTAGGCAAATTTCCTTTCAATAAAAATAATAGAATTTACCTATCATGCTGTTATAAATAACTGATAGGTAAAACGTCATTTCTATGTTAGTAGTCCAACAACACCAGTACAATACTGCATGGTGTTTTTAAATATTAAATTATGCACCAACAAGGCTAGACGTCTCCAATAAATATTTAAAGGTTGTCCTAGTTTAAGCTCTAAGTGGATTTAAAAAGACAGAGGGCTAAGCCTAAATTACCACACAAGTCGTTAAAATGATTAGTTTAGACTGAGAAGAGTAAGGTCCGCAAAACTAATTTAACACTGACTTATTTATAATTTGTATGTAATTGTTCGTACAAATACTTACTGTGTTTTTGTATTATTTAAAAATTATATTGGAAGTAGTAAATCGTTTAGCTTACATAATTGGAGAAATCTTTACTTTCGATCCCACTTCCTACTTATAAAGTACTTTTCCCATCTTATATTGACATAGTGTGGATAGTTTGTACAATGATACTATTATTGTGACATATACGAACTTATTAATAAAATATTTTCTATTCTGACTCTGTAAAATGCTACTGCGAGAGAAATCGTGATTCGTAACTAACATGTTTTAGAAAAAGTTATTTAAGGAATATATTATACTAAATAAAACAAGTTCCTTTCGATTAAATAATTTTTATCGAAATTGGACTACCGGAGTTTCGCGGTAACACACATTAAAATACAGTCGAATTGATAACCTCCTTCTTTTTAAAGTCGGCTAAAAACAGAAATGAATTATATTAATACGCAGAAGTACTATCAGTGCTTATCCGCCGTATTTTTAACTAGCTGTCGCCCGCAACTCCGTACGCGTGGAATTAAAAAAAACACAATTAGTAGTCTATGTGTTCTTTCAGAGTATGTTCTACATCTTTGTAGATATCTTCTGAAAACATCGATCCATTCATACATTTCAACATTCGCATTTATAACAGTAAGATTAAAAAAAAAATTGTCCTATTGGTTCCAATGTAACTGATCTAAATAACGCAATAGCAATCAAAAAACCAGATCTGTGTTTAGAGGGCGATCGAATAATTAGCGTACTACGTTTCACAGAAATTAAACAAAATAACTTTCGGATCCACAACTATTGATTTCTACAGTGTCACATTAAATCAAGACGTGTTGTTTTAGTTTCTACTTTATTTGCCAACCTTACTTCCTCGTTTTATTTAAAGCCTCGGAGGTAACGATGAATCGAATATATCAAACGCATGCAACAGCTCTAACTCAATTCACATACACCCTTTGTTCTGTTTAGGTAAAATAAATTTCAACGTCCGACGAAGAGAACATTCAAAAGGATTTTTTGTACATTTTAAAATTGAATAAAAGTATCACAGCATTAAAATTGGTAATAATTATTGAATATATTTTTGAAATTAATGAAACCTCGGAATGGCGAGCTCCAAAGTTATTAAATCTTCTAAAGGAATCGTGGAGGTTAGTATGAATTATTATTATAGAATAAGCAGCTGGCTATCTTTGGTTTAGTGATCTCTGCGTGTCACGAACATATACAATCCCAGACGTAGACTGCATTGACGGACTACAGAGACGGAGATATGGTGTGGATTTGATTATCAGTAAAACCTAACCAACTAAAGGCAAACACATAAAATACATACATAGTGCTACAATAGGAAGTTTTGATAAAAGTTTCAAGAATTATTAAAAAGTTTTCAAGTGCACACTTTTAATTTACCACAAGACGCGTTGCCAAGTATATAAATTCAAATTTCGAATTAGATTTTTGAAAATCGTAGTTGCTATATACATAATTAACGGCGAGTCTCGGCCGTTCGAAAAGATACCTTTTACGGTCATTTACAAGTGTTCGAATTTTGAAATTTACCGCAATATTTCAAAAATTATTATACAATCCAATAATACAATACAATCCATAAATTATTATTCTACATGATTACAAGGCTCTTCTGTTTACTCTTATTAATATACTAGCTTTAGGCTCCACACCGTGATAAAAAAGCTTAATTAGTAATAATAATAAAAAAATACACTTGATTAGTAGCCTCTGTGTTTTTCCAGACTATGTTCTACATTTATGCCAAATTTCAGCGAGATCCATTGAGTCGTTGAGATATGTACCTTCAAACAAACATCCATCTATTCATCCATCTAAACATTCGCTTTTATAATATTAGTAAGATTTCGATAAAAAAAAAAACATAAGATGTCGGAGGGACGATTTGTTTAAATGAAACAATGTGATGATGAATGATTGTCACGAAACTTTTTGCTATGTAAGCTGTGCGGCGTCGCATGTTTCTCTGTCTGTCTCTCTCTCTCTCTCTTATAGAAAGCAAGCCAGATATTTTCATTTCTATTTCGCATTGATTTTTTTTTTTCATGAAGACTATTTTGGAAAACGCCTGTCATTTTTTAGCTGCATATTTATCAGTGCGACACGCATTGCTATTAAAGATCCTTAGCTCTTGCAACACAAGCACAATATCGCCACTGGCAAAATGATGGCACCATTTTTTTTAATCAAAATAACACGACAATATGACAAAAGCATATAAATATTTATATTTCAATACTGTTAGCAATAAAATAAGCGATTAATTGCGTTCTGCCTATGAGATTTTTCATTTTCTATTTCATGCTTGACAGTGACTACATAACTTTACTTACTGGCAATGTTTGAGTTTGACGTCATTTTAGTTCAGTGGATTCACCTCTTGATCACGGTGTAAAAAGATGTAACTTCTAAAAAAAAAGAAAAAGTTTTCAAAAAAGTATTTCATTATTTAATATTATTAACGTAGAATGCTTCTAAGAAACTTATTTTCAAATTTAACATTATTTTGTTTAAATGTTTAATTATTTGTAAAATAATAACAAAAAGTACTTTCAGTTTTACTAACATTAACATTACATCCACATACTAATGGAAAATAATGTTTTTTTTTTTTCACTGAATTTCATTTACCATCAAATTCGTAAAAATATAGATCACTGTGTTAATTCATTATTAACAGTTTTGTAGTACAGAATTAGTCTTATTTGAAAAAAAAAATTTTTTTTACTTACATCTTTTTGCACAAGTTCCGTTTAGAAAACGTACAGCATATACACCGCACATCGCGTCGTTATGTACGGCTGTATAGCATGCGTTTTAAGACAGCGGTTGCTGTACCACATAGTTGCTGATAGTTTGTCTCAGTCGCTGTTGGCCGTTCGTTGATATAGTCGTTTATTGGCTCTCAGCTGCATTGCCGCGTGTTGAAAACTCTACTTTCGCACCAATAAACTACTTTTTTAGAGTCAATTGTGACATATAATATATTTAAATTACGCTGTTTTACTCTAAAACCTTGTTCTCAAAACGAATGCACGTATAGTTTAAGACGTTCAGTGAAATTTGTAAATATAAATCTTGTTGAGTTATTATAAGCGGTTTCAAGTTGAACAGTAGTATTTGGCTCCAACACATAATAAATAAGAACTATGCAACATTGTGGATTTTGTTCAATGGTATCCGATTTCTTATGTCGAACTTTATGTGTTGGAAGCAGACGAGGTAGTAGTGACACCTACTACCGCGAGCTTGGGGACCAAGACACATTGGTAAACACATCTGTATATATTTTGTCTGTCAGCATCGGGCTTTGGTACTTTGCATGTGCTGTCCTTTCATGTTATTGTTTTATATGTCGTGAAGTGTGAGCCCGATACGTTTATGCCTTAACAACTAATTGGTTTATTTACGCTTTTTGCAAATTATTGCACATAGTAGCGTGCTAATCAGCTAGGCATGAATGGACGTCTAATTTAACGCAAATTAAACACTTACTTTTATTTAACTTTATGTTTTCTGTTCACAATTTTATTTCTAAAGTAAAATTATTTTTTGTTTACGTTTTGTTTGCATTGAGCAAGTGAAAGTTTGATTTCTCTTTACCTTGTCACTTGAAAATTTCTAATAAACCAATATTATGTTAACAGATTTTAGAATGTGTGTTGGCATATATTTTTAGTTTTAATTTTCGTTAAAAAGTCATAAACTTTTATAAAATATGTTATTGGACATTTTATTTTAAACCTAAAATTTGATTACTATTAAGATAAAAAAGTGGATTTTTTTACACCTTCTATTGCTTTCTAATAAGTATGCGAATCCACTTTATTTTCTATTTTTAATTCTTATTTTTATCCTAAAAAACAAAGTAGCTTTCAATTAACAGTATTCTTCGATATACAATATTTAATTTTTCATTTTAAAAAGTAATTTTGCAATTAAATAAATCTAATACTAAACATATATTGCATACTTATATATTTATGTATTACATATGATCCATCAAAACTAAGTTTAAAATAATTAAATAAAATTAGAAAACAAAATAAAAGATTACAACATGTTTAATCCGCATAAACTCATATAAAAGTTCATAAAAATGAATGTTATAATGAAATAATTACAATTCTAATTACATATATAATATGAAATAAGCGGTATTTAAATAATTAAATCAAATTTTATTAAAAAAATAAATAACATTTTATTGGTTAATGATAAAATAAGGGTCTCCGTATGAGCCTATCATAGACCTTTATTTTATGTATCTCAAATGTTCTATATTCAAAAATAATATATAAGATCACATTTTTTTATTATAATAATAATATTAAAAAAATATAAAAAAATAATTAAAATGGAAAAATAATTCTTATAATAAGAATATTATCATTTCTAGACATTGTTACAGCGGAGTCTAAAAATTACATTTAATATTTTTGTATGATATTTAATTTCATGATATTTAAATTCTTTTAAATATTGTGTTTTAAATAAGTGCAATAAAAACAATTTAAATTATTATTAAACATGTCATCATTTTAATTAATAGTTTTAATATAAGTTCCTTCGATTATAATATTTGGCCTAACATTGTTTCATCATTTGGGTTGGTTTTGTTTAGTTTTCTTTAACATTTCTTATTTAACATTTCTTATTTCTTGTAATTTGAATAAACTATAAGCATGTTTGCCAAATTAAATAGAAAAGAAAAACTGTTCTTATGTGTTATGATTGTAAAATAAATATTTTGCATAAGCTTGTTTTCTTTTTACCTAAATTGCATTGTACACATAATGTTTACTTTTTTAGTGTCCTTATTTTTACTAGATACAAATATAAATTCAAATATAAATACATACTTAATATCATCTGCTAATATTATCCTGAAAAAAGACTTTTCAACAAAATAGATTTTATGAATATAAAATTTTTCAACCCTTTTTTTCTTTGAAGAAAGTGAAAGGATGAAATATAATAGAAGATTTGCGATACAATAAACAATTGTTTTAAAAAATTCCTATTTAGCAGGAGACTTTGTTAGAATTTTATTTGTTTCAAATTTTTGGTTCCATATTACGTGAAGGTAAAACTTTGTATCCCTTTTTAAAGAAATTGCGTGAACATGAATTTGAAATTATCAAAACTGTCGTGTGGTTGCAATACATTGCTTAATTATCGACGCGAGTAGTCTATTCGGTCAGTATAGTCATATGTCAACTGTATAGATTTGTACGGCCACATTAAAAATTGCAGCGACTTTTCTCGTAAAGATCTTGACTGATAAAAAATGTCGGCGATGCGCGCTGTATACGAACTTCTAATGTTTAAGTCGTTTAGCGATTAAAATCGCCGGTTTTCGAACATTTATGTTGCTTTATGTAAATAGAGCTGTTAATCAAATCAAAAAATCTTTTATTATGAACTAGCTTTCGCCCGCGACTCCGTTTCAGCAGAATTTAAAAAAGGAGACTGGATAAAAAGTATCCTATGTCCGTATCCTGGTTCTCAACTACATACCCATGAATTTTCAGCCAAATCGGTTCAGCCGTTCTTGAGTTATAAATAGTGTAACTAACACGACTTTCGTTTATATGTATATAGATTATGGTTGAATTTCAACCACTAAGGGACTACTAGTTTACAAATAACACGTTAGTAATAACATAATAGAAGGAAATACAAATGCAGGGCACTTGACTCTTAATACGCAATGAATCGAAGATAACATTTGTAGCACACAATTGGGCGTTGTTTTTTGTGGAAATTATACATATTAAATAGTACGAGCTAAGAAAACGAACGCGCATAGTTTACACAATATACAAACAAGATAACGCACAAACGAGAAACGTAAAAAAGCAATGAAAACAATGACGTATGAACAAGAGCGTAGTATTTGGCAGCACTCACGTGTATACAGATATACTGGACCTACCTCAATCTACCTTTGTATAATCGTGTTAATAAATAACTCATACATTTGTGTCTAAACGATTTTTTTAAGTATAAAAATAGTTATCAGTGATGTAGCATTTTAGCCGACAGCTTTTGCAACAATAACTCTAGTACTAATTGACTATCCGGCTATCATTTTGTCGTCGATGCTATCTGATAAATTGTATCAGAAAATTAGCTTTTATTGACGCTATATGTTTCCGGGGAGGCGGTCAATTATATCAATTGTCATTATTGGTTTGGTACACCTTGAGATATGCGAACCACTTCCTCCAACCAACACATTGTCCAACGTTGATGCCATCACTATAACTTATTTCCGACTTGTAGTGGCACTTGTATATTTGACAATTAGTATTACTCGTTATATAAATGTCACTGCAGTGGAGTTTGAGAATGCAAAACATGGTTTATAAGTGACCAATATCAAAGTTTTAGATCCCGTTGCATTAAAATAAAGACTTGTAAAAAAGACGTTAAATTCGCTAACTTATTTAGAACTTAAATTCTCAAAGTCCGTTCATCTTAAGTATGTACTAGGTGCAGTTGAGTTAAAATTGAGATTCTAGTAGAATAGATAGGAAAACAACGCCGCTGTGTTATATGTATTTTCACTTCACGTTATAAATAAAGATCTTTTTAAACTTGTGGCAATGGTCGCCCGAAATTAAATTACAAATTTAGGTCACAAGAGTCGAAACCCTAAGTCACAAAGACCCAAGTCTGGTAGTTTGCTCCTTCCCACTTTTCTACAAATTGGATTCTATGAGGAAGAGAGTATAAAAATGAGTGTAAAATGGACCGTAGTTTTTCGAAAGTAATTATGATTCAAAACATTACATATTTTTATCGTAATATCTTGTTATTGCTTATCATTTACTATGAAAGAGCAACAGTTGCGACGCCATACGACTGGGAAGCGTAAAGATATTAAAAATGGATAATAAATCGAATAAGCAATAAAAACTTGAATAATTAGAGGTAATAATAAACGTTATATATTTATATTAACTAACTTGTCTCATAAATAGATATACTGTTTAAAGATTCCTACTTATATATTTTATTCTAACCAGGTATTTTATATTAAACTAGCTTTTGCGCGCGACTTAGTTCCCGTGGGATTTAAAAAAGAAAACGGGATAAATCCTATATCCGTATCCTGGTTCTCAACTACATACCCATGAATTTTCAGCCAAATCGGTTCAGCCG
>JAOPJD010000025.1:1448520-1460856 GCA_026167825.1 Papilio polyxenes | reverse complement strand
TGAATTTTCAGCCAAATCGGTTCAGCCGTTCTTGAGTTATAAATAGTGTAACTAACACGACATTCTTTTATATATATCGATATAAAAGAAGATTGGTGAATTTTACTTTGGTAAAGTTGTTCTTATAGTAAAAATCTATCATAAATAAGGGAACAAAAACGGGAAATATTCTATTAAATTACATTTTTCAATCTACCTATCCTATTAATATTATAAATTCGAGAGTTTAGATGGATGGATGTTTGTTTGAAGTTATCTCCAGAACGGCTCAACGGATCTGTATGAAATTTGTCATGGATATAGGTCATAGTCTGGAACTTTCATTTTATTTCCGCGCGAACGGATTCGCGGGCGACAGCTAGTTATTAAATAAAGTGACAAAAAACAAACTGGAGATTCCATGCTTGCCTTATATGATGCATTTAAAAAACTAGTACGTCTTTAAATCTCTAATGAAAAGGAAAAACTGCACCTGCAATTAAATACGCAAAACTAAAAACACAAGCCTATTACGATGAATACATGTGTGAATAATTTCAGAAATGCATTATTTCCCGATAGGCCTGAACGTTGAAACAACAAATTTATTTGTTGAAAACTTCTCCAACGGTAATTTAAATTACTTATCAAAAATTAACAACGAAACCTAAATATTTCTGGACTTTTTAATCTTGGATTTGTCAATTTCAGATTAGGATTTTGTTTTTCTTGAATTGTTTTGTTTGATTGAATTTCTCAGTATTGAGCTTATAAATACCTAATAAAGTAATTAAATTGTTTAAACTTTCGTGAGACATAGTAATTAATTCATTAAGAAACGCCTTAACTCACGTGTGATCGTCCGGTGACGGCACCGACTAGTTTCGGACCCATCGGGGGCCATCTTCAGGGCGAGTGTTTATTCTGAGGATTCCCGTCGCGTCGAGCTAGTCGGTGCCGTCACCGGACGATCACACGAGAATTAAGCCGTTTCTTAATGAATTAATAAATTAATTGTTACAATATTTTTATAATTTGGTTTTAACTAAATAACTACATTACTTTATTACTTGTTTGACTGTTATAAAGCATTCATAAATACACAGCTCTATTATTTTTTCATACTATGTTTAATTTTGTTTTAATGCATACATAAGAATACTAACAATAAGTAGAAATAATGTAAATAAACTTGAAATAAAAAAATTGTACTATTGAAGTCGCATACAACTCTTCAATAATATTCATATAAATAAAATGTTCGCCATTGATATAACATACATTTATAATAATATCCAACTGAATCCGGCACACATCGCAATACCACTTAGGTAAAACAAAACAATCAAAAAAGTCAAAATACCAAAATCAAAAAAAGACATAGATATGGAAATTTTTTGACAAAGTACTCACAGCCACTCAAAATACAAAACTAAATTATTAATTAACACACTACGGTTGTTCTTAATAAAAATATGACTTTTAGAATTTCATATAAAATATGTCGTTGGAATTATTGTTATTATATGTTTCCAAATTAAAGTATAAAAACAAAAGTTCTTTGCTGATCTTACTGTACAATAAACGCAAACATGTGGAAACTGCAACATTAAATTTGTTTTTTTTGTAAACCACTAAACATGTTTTTATTTGTTTTAACCCTTGTCACATTGGTATTGTAACATATAGAAAGCAATAGTGGTTGCTGCTTACCCCATTTTAGCTAAAATATACGATAGCTTCTACAATTTAATGTGACAATCGTACATCGCTTTTGCTGTTGAATGAGTAGGTCAGCGAACGGGAAAGCCCATGACCTTATTGAATACCAATGTCACGCAAGGCTATTATTTTATATATATTTTCATTTAGTTTTATATGAATTAACCTAAGTTAGATTATTAGTGTCCTTTTTTTATAGTATATACTTTGAAGTGATCAAACGGCTCTAGTAATGTGTTGCTAGAAATAAGTATCAATACTGATGCCTAATTTTTTTTTTTTATAATAGAAAATCGATATAAAAAGCCGCGAAATAAATTAAGTATAGGGAATTAAGCATGACACTTCTAGGATTAATATTTCTCACTATCATTTTAGGTTAGTAGACCTTTTATTCCAATAAAATGGTCGACGGTTCTTCTATTAATTTATCGTTCATTTAATAATTGACAATATCAAGTACCTATGCCATGAAAAATATATAAATATCAAAGATATAAAACTATAACTCTTGTTTTAAAACCTTCAGAGGTTAAATTTGAAAAAAAAAACCTTTATTTACTTGAACTGAAAAGCGTTTAGTACTTTAGGGGATGAATTTCAAAAATTCATTTTATAAGTGATTTTATATAGTCGCCCGCGACTCCGTCCGCGCGCAGTTAAAAAAAAAATGAAAAATAGATGTTGGCCGATTCTCAGACCTACTGAATATACTCACAAAATTTCATGAGAATCGGTCAAGCTGTTTCGAAGGAGTACGGGAACGAAAACTGTGACACGAGAATTTTATATATTAGAAAAATCTATATGCAAAATATCAAGTTTCAAGTTTAGACTGTGCGTTGATAAATCAGTCATGTCGGTCAATCAATTTACTCTTTTATATATTTATATACATATAGGTTTTATAAACCATGACCTAGCACAAGCGTAACCTAACCTACGAATATTAAAATTAAAAAAAATAGTGTATTAATGATATATGTACATACGTTATCGACCATGTGAACGCACTTTAATTGGAGTGTTCGTAATGAAATTAGTTTGTAGACAACCGTGGGCGTTATGAGACGGTGGTCCTATGGTAACGCCGCGCCGGCCGCGAATTTGTTTTGCGATATTTCAACGTTCGATAACAGCGGTCGCTTCCCAATAATTTCAGTTCTCGAGTAACAACATTTGGCACGTGATCAATCGTTCTAAATTTTTATTTTTATTTAATACTTCAACAATGTACATTTCGAATGTTTTTGAGTAATATTTTGCAATAAAAATAAAAGGTCATATGTTCAGTTAAATAACATTAAGTTAAAAATTAATTACCTATGTCAATAATCTGTTAGAAACTCAGGTAAATATACTGATTGGCATGCAATTGATTAGTCGGTACTCTGCATACTTGAGTTTAAAAGCAATCTTATTGGTTATTCACGAGATTCCGGAGCTCGGCGGTTAACTTTGTGGACGTTGGATGCATTCGGCGCATATGAAACCGGTTTATTTGCAAATGGCCAAATGCGATTCATTATTAACATGACGAAAGAATTAATTGCCCATAAATGATATAGATTCTTCTAGAATGTGAGTATGTATGCATTGTTTCATCGCTAAAAAGTTTGATACCTCCCACACATGTCAGCTTACTCGCTGAAATTTGACATAAATGTAGAACATAGTCTGGAAGAAGACATGAGCCACTCATTAAAGTTTTATGTTCTAATTCTGCCCTGACGGATTCGCGGGCAAAACCTAGTAGTATAATAACAGTATAAAAACAAAATCTAGAAGAACTCACAGCTACTTACATCTAAACATTTAGCAATTAAACAATGAGACAGATACATGAATTCACCCTTTTTTAATATTACGCAAACGAAGTCACGGACAAAAATTATAGATGAGGTAATCGTCATACATTTTTTTTTTAGTTTGTCCTTATAATCATCACTGGGTCGAAAGCTCGCTGTTGTGAAGGGAAGGGGGAGGGGCGAGGTAAAGCCGCGGGTCAACGGCTGTCCATTTCTAGCTCACTCAAGAGTCAATAAATCCACGAGACGTGTAATGATCGATTACCGTATCAATATATTAGTTGAACATTTTGTGACAGATTATACGGCTCGCGTATTTTAAGCGTTTAATGGTTTTTACTGGGTGAATTTACATTTACTCGTATAACTTCAATTCTAATAATACGTGATGGCCGCTGATTCGTTTACCACCTTTTAGTGTGTATATATATATGTATACATTTTGGATGTGTCTTAAGCTCGCTCGCTCGGTGAATTGTGCGAAAATTTTGGACCAAGGCTCAATTACAAGTTGTAACTGAGTCGGTTATGACTTAAAGCTTCGATAATGAATTCGATTTTGACTGATGCTAATTTTTCATTGCACGTGATTGCATTGCACGCTTGACCATTTTATTTACAATGTTAAGCGATAACTTACGCTTAATCTACGAAAGTGAAAGTAAATATAGAATAATCTCATCTTTTCAGAAGAATTGCTTGAAAATTTATACAGATTTTTTGAGAATTCATCCTCAATTCAGACGCAGTCGCGGGCGTTATTTAGTATTCTTTAAATCGCAAGTTTTATTTCAAGATATTAAATGATATTCGTTGACAATTCCTGTTACACGGTTAATATCGACGCACAATTCCTTCCGGGATTGAATGCATAATAAATGCGAACCTAACGGAATGCGCGGAACAGCTTGCAAGTGTGGAAATTTTAAATAAAAATGCATTGGGGTGACTGGTGGGGCTATTGACATTTGTAAAAGTTTAAAATCTTCCTATTTTGTTCCTTGTGATGTAGTAAAAATGGTCGTTAATGTTTGAATGAGGAACGTTAACGACCACGACTATCTTCAGTAGCTTGATTGAATTTGACGTTAAAGATGGTGTATTCTATACAATTTTTTTAATAATAAAATTGTTTTTCAAAAAGTAATCTAAAAATAGTAGTCCGAGATCTCTGCCTACCCCTCTATGTTACGGGCGTGAGCTGAGTTCTTATTATATATTACTGATTTTTAACAAGAAGTAGGAAAAAAAAAACATAAATTGTATATAATATTTAAAGTTTTAACTATTTTGTGCTTTGTTGCAGAGAATCGAAGATAACAAGTCCTCTACCTCGTCCTCCTTTTCTAACGATGTTGAAGAAATAAGTGAGTATTTTTTACTTTTACTTAATATCTTAATAAATGTTATTTTCCGAGTTATTTATCGTATTAAATAAATCAGATAAATGTCGAAATCACGACAGATGAAATAAGTTTATCTTAAAAGAAGGATAATTTGTGCTTTGAACTAAAAACGGTATTAATTACTAAAATTTTACTTTAATTCCGTATTGCCTCACAGTATGTATTTGCATACGTGCCCACTCGGAATACAACAGTGGTCATTATCTATTCATTTTAATAAAATAGGAGTGTCCGTATGTCTGCTAGGCCGTGTTGGTTACTGGAAATCTTTAGAACAGCTGGACCGATTATGACGGGACTTTGGCGGGAACGTAGCCGAAGCACGCAGCCATATTAATGGCTACTTGTACGACAATGTGTGTGCACTGGATGAAAATGCAGAGTAATTATCTGTTTCGACTGTAGTAACAATGTATAAATTGTTGTCCCTATTTGTCAAAGAGAACGAAAGGGATTGCGATATGTTTCTTAAAATTGTACTGCGTTGGAGTTCTAGGGATTATAAGCAAAGTATGAGAAATATTTATTAACACATTGATTTCAATTTTATTCAAGAGTTTTTAATACTAAAAGAACCTGATTTTTTTATTTCTTTTAATAAGGAATTATTACTGTAATGAAAATGTGTAATAATTTTACGACGCGGTAACTTTTGTTGCTTTTTTCCCAGGGGATTTTTTAGGATTAAGAATATTTTACTATTTTTTTTTTAATTTCAAGGATCTTAATTATAGTAACAAATATAATAAAATCAGCCAAAGTATGCTACGAATACATAAGTAAAGTTGTTCATTTTTTCCTTCGGTCTACGTAGACTCTCCCCCATTCTCGATTGGTCGCCGCCTTGACCGGTATAGCTAGGCATCGAACACCGTTCCCATACGTCGGATGAAAATCGCACCCCCGGCTACCGAACTATTGTGTATATTTTGCATGCATCGACTTTTACACCGTATATACGTATAGTTGCTACGGTCGCATAGGGCTTGCTTCCCGATACTGTGATGAACGCTCTGGCCGCACAGTTCTACTCAGGCAGCCAACGGGTTCGGTCGTGCTACCCTGGCTTTATTACTATTCACTAGTTTCGGTATACTGGAAATTATTAAGTCTCAATTGGCTTAAAAAAATAAAAGATTTCGAAATAAAAAAAAAGTTTTTCGATATTCAAAATGTTTTCCAAGCCGTCGGAGAAGGGTAAGTAATAATTTTGTAACCAAAAATACTGAGTTTTTGTATTTATTTATGAAATAAAACGGGGATTCGAATCTGAGACTATACTAAAGCGATTAAAGTTTCTTCGGTTGTTTCTCTTAAGCTTACTTTTTCCCTGTAAGCATTGTTAAAAGTATATATACAGTATACAATTAAAATCTTACTTATTTAATAAAATACTTTTTAAAGTTACACCTTCGTAAGTAAGTCACAGGATAGTAGTATTCAAAGGCTCCCGGCCGGACAACTGTTGCGTTAAAACAAGTGCTTCACAGGCAATGGTGCAGCGTTTAAAACTGTTCTGCATACATTAACTTTGATTTACATCATTTAAATACACGTTCATATAAAAATATTTTCCGACTTCCGGAATTTTATTAGTGCCCGTTTTTAAAATTTCAATTTACAATTTAAATATTTTTATTTAAAATAATGTTTGCTAACTTTCCTTAACTTCTTTCAAATAAGATTTTAAATTATTCAAACTTTCGTGAGTAAACATTATCATTAATTAATACAGAAAACAGCTGAAACATTCACGTACATTTGTCCGGTGTCGGCACCGACTAGTTTCGAGCCCATCGGGGGCCCTTCATCAGGGTTAGTGGGACTTTCGGGTATAAAGTTTTTAAATTTTATTTGTCTTTATTGACCACAACAATGGCCACACCTCATTTTTCCTAATTTTAAATGGACTAGTGTCGGGGAAATAGGAATAACTAATAAGGGTAAAAAAGTACAAGAATTAGAATTGAAAAATTAATTCCAACCTTTGAATGAAGTGATTGGAAATCTAGATCCCTAGATACATAAAGGAAGATAGACTCATCTGTATTTCCACTAGTTTTTGGCGTTGTTTTTATGCAGCAGTCGCTGGCTAACCGCAAGTTTGAATTTTCGATACGCCCATACCAGAACTTTTAGTTATATATTTTTACTAGCTGTCGTCCGCGACTCTGTCTGCGCGGAATCAAAAGAAAAACAAAATACGTAGCCTATGTGTTCTTCCAGACTATGATTTACATCGATGCCAATTTTCATCAGGATCCATTGAGCCGTTCTGGAGATACCTTCAAACAGACATCCATCTAAACATTCGCATTTATAATATTAAGATGTAAGAGTTGACTTTCTCATATTATGTCTTTCTTATATTGTAACTGTTAGAGTATAATATGATATATCAATATAAATGCGACGCGTTCATAGAGATCACTACACTAACTTGAGTGCTTGCCCTCATGCAATCATGATTGAATTATTCTAACCCTATCTGAACTCTCCGACGCATTCTGAAAGTAGGTAACTTAATTCTTAGAAGTTGATGTTAACTTCAACTTGACAGACGCTCTTGTCACATTGTTTTCAACGAAACGAATCGATGTCGATTTAAATAGAAACATATTTATGTAATTTATAATGTCCAACTCAAATTGTAAATTTTGTTGAGGTATAAGGGGTTGAGTAAGAAGGGTAAGGGCCGTTCGACAAGAAATCGCACTTAATCGACTATTATAAATAATAAATACAATAAACTTAATATAATGTTCATAAATATGCTTAATTTGAAGTTTAACATATCGAATGACAATATTTTAATGTATCATATTACAAAAATTATACAAATGCATGCAAAAATGCATAGTACATTTGAATACTCAAAAATAAAAGTAAACATGAAAAAAGTGGCAAAACGTAAGACGCGTCGCTAAACACTGCCAATGTGACTCGAAAGCAGACACCAAAAATAGTCCGATAAATTCATCTGGCCCGGTGCGAGAATCACTACTACTTCACTACTAACTCACTACTACTTGAGTTTAACTTTGTATAACAGGCAGATATATTTCTCACACTATACACATCACATCTTGAATGAATATGTTAAAAAACAATGCTTTGTTAAGGACACGAGTCCGCGTTGCGCTCCTTGTGTCGTCTAAACAATTTTTACCTCTTTTTATTAATCTCATCTTTATCATAAAAAATCACTGTGTAAAATATGAAAAAAAAAATTATACTCAACTATCCACGAAAATAATATCCTACTTGTTTTTTTTTCTAGCAATAATTGGTTAAATTGACATTTCACATATAAATGATGTTAGATCTAATATATAAAATTCTCGTGTTACAGTTTTCGTCACCGTACTCCTCCGAAACGGCTTGACCGATTCTCATGAAATTTTGTGAGCATATTCAGTAGGTCTGAGAATCGGCCAACATCAATTTTAATTTATTTTTTTTACTGCGCGCGGACGCACTTTCGGGCGACAGCTAGTTTACCATAAAACTATTTCCCTCAGGGACATTTAAGTTGAATTCCCTAAATTACTACAATTTCTTAGTACCATCCTAGTTTCTCAGTACTATCGTAGTAAAACAGCCCATCAAATTAAGTAGACACACGACAATTTCCAGTTACGGACCACTTACATACACAAACAATGTTTTTATTTTACTCACAACTATAAATAATATTAACATAACCTGAACTTGAAAGTTATCTATTATTTTGTCATTCAATACTCAAAGCGAAAACTTATCTTTATTAGCTGCTACGTTGTTGATTATGTATAATACTGATGCATAGGTTGCGTTGTGCATTGTCACTGTTTCAACCCATTAGGGGTAGAGTCACATGTCTGACAACTTTTATAAGATGTCTTATTTATATTATAAGGTGGCGTACAAGCTAGTGCCCACCTTAATTCGCTGAAGTAGTGAAGCGTCCGCTGTTCATAGCCATCCAAATTTTTATCACTGTTTATTCGGTGGAGGAGGGGACGCCTAGAAAAAGAATATTTCCCTTTCCAATGCATCCCTTCCTACGTCAAATTCACTCCCCTTTCCCATGCTTTCCTTATAAGAAAAGGCTGGGATGGGAATGGACTATAATTAGGCCTCCTACACGCACAATTGTCAGACGAAACGCGGAACTGGTTCTACTTCTCGTCTGTCTTCTATGTGGTCGTGGTATTTTAACAGGTATGTATTTGAACCGGTCAATTCGTGTCACAGATGTTGTTGTTGCTGTCATCTACTGCTGTTGAAATGAGTTATGATAATTTTTTATGGTTCGCTATTTTCGAAATAAAGAACGTTATAAAATTTTCGCAACTAAAATCTTAACTAAAATAAGATTCAAAACGCATGTTAACGGAGTATAGATACTTCAGATAATGACAGCTTGATGTTTTCTTTTTCCTGTCTACATGATGTGTGGCTACGTTAGTCATATGTATAACTTTGTCGTATACAACATTGCCACCAATATCTTATATACATTTTCTATTTACTTCATTAGTAAATAAACTGTTACAACTATTAAACAATGTTACTGGAGGGTTACTAATAATCTTCTTTTATTTTTCAATGTACATAAATGAGTTTCCCCACACATATTAAGATATCGGACACAAAGAGTGACATATTGAGATTTTTTTAAAGTTATGACTATTTGCAATGGATGGGTTGATTTTTGAATGACTAGTCAATTTTTAACTGGAAGATTTATTTACAGTTTAATTATCTAAAAGGAATAAACTCCCGATTTCTAATCGTCATTTGTAGCCTGTGTTCCAAGACTATTACGTTAAATTGCCACAAAAGTCATCAATCAATCGTCTTCGGAATGATCTTTTCCTATGGATGTTGTAAAATGAGATGTATCTGTCTTCAACCTACGCTGAAATTTTTTGTAATTGTATTTATCTTTTATGAAGGTGAAAATTTGCTACTTAATATACATTTAAATTATTATGACGTTTGCCTTTTTACTGATATGATAGTCGTACAGAACTAACAAATCGACTGGCTCTATTTAAATTTCTTTGTTTACATGCATCGATCGTTATTTAGGTCATCTGATAGCATCAGAACATTTTTATCAAGTAGCTACACTCATCGCTGAATTTTATCTTATTTTATGTAAGACTATCGTTGGCGTTTGGTAAATGGAAATAGAAATGCTGATGTTATTATTTTCACTTGATATTTGTAAAATAATTCTGGTTAAAAAATTTCAGTGGGATAAAAAAAATTTGAATGCTATTTAATGAAGTCTTTCTGATAAATTTAGCTCAAATAAATAGTCCTTCATAAAAAAAGATTAGTATTAGTTTCAATGGGGAATATATTGTTAGAGTTTTTAGTTATAAGATACTGGCTGGTATCGCCTGCAACTCCGTCCTCACGGAATTAAGAAAAAAAAACATAATTAGTAGTCTATATGGTCTTCCAGATTGTGTTCTACAACTATACCAAATTTCATTGAGATCCATGCGGCCATTTTGGAAATACCTTGTGACAAACATCCATACATCCATGTAAAAATTCGCATTTATAATATTAGTAAGGTAAACAAAAGTTGGGTATGTTGTCCAAGGTTAGTATTAATGTAAAATTATACATCTATCTATATATATAAAAGAAAGTCGTGTTAGTTACACTATTTATAACTCAATAACGGCTGAACCGATTTGGCTGAAAATTCATGGGTATATAGTTGAGAACCAGGAAACGGACATAGGATACTTTTTATTCCGTTTCCTTATTTTAAATTCCGCGGGAACGGAGTCGCGGGCGAAAGCTAGTATAATATATTTAATGAATTATAACTTTATAGTTTTAAACTAGATGGAAAGATATAGTGCTAAAAGATACGAGTAGGAGTGAGTGCCAACTCTCAGACGAAGAGCGAAATGAAAGAAACTGATTACGAAAGCCGACCTCACTACCATGTGGGATATGAGTTAGACAGAGAGAGAGACCTTTATCTCATAAAAACAAAAACTACTTAATATGTTAATGTATATTTTTAAAGTTAAAATTTACCTGTACACGTATACATACGACGAGGCAATAAGTTAGTCGCATCTGGCCAGACTGGAGAATGGCTCCAGTCTGGATGTAACACGCTTATTGATCTTTAATATCAAAGTTTTCTTTCGCCACTTTAATATAGACACCTGTCGCATAATTTATGATAATTAAATTACATTTTTATTACAACTGATTATTTAAATCTTTACTTGTTATTTTTCTTTATCTTATCTTTATTATGTATGTAAAAAGTATGTCGTTGGAAGTTATCGCTAACCAGCTACCTTATATCTAACTGCGGGTTTCCACTGCAGTGAAACTTGTATTAATACATATTATTGTCTCTGTTTTGTCTAAGATAATGAAAGAGACGACGATATGAATTAATGAAAGCGAAACTCCTGTGGAGATTAAAAATCGGTGTGAAACTACACGATTACTTCGTTAATATTTATAGCTATTATAATTTGTATTTATGATAACAGAGCTACGACGTTTAGTCCACACTTCACTTTTTACGCTGTACTTCGCGTATTTCAAAATAGCGTGGACAGTTCTTTTCACACTTATATAAAATTTTCTGATTTGTCCACTACTGAACGTAGGCCTTTCCCATCGATTGCTACAATGCCCGGTCTTGTGTCGCCAGCATCCTTCTTATTGAATTTTATTTTACAATTATAAAAATACATATTTCATTTCTCATGATAAACGAAAGGCTTTATAAAATGTGATGTTTGTTTTTTTACAGATTTTGTATTTTAAAAGTGTAATTGAGTTTGTAACTTGAATACTTAATGGATGTTTACTTGATTTGCTATAGTAAAATTAAATAAAGCCCGTTACTTTTTTAACTATGAAAACACAAATAATATCTTTTCGAATACATACATTTAAATGATAATTAATAATGTTATATTATGTATATATAACGAAGTAAATAGGTATACAAAAATATTCTTGGGGTCGACACATGTAAGATTTCTCAAGTAGGTGACGCAAATTTGAGTTAAAATTAAATGATTTCAAGAAAAAATTTCTAAATATACTGTTCTTAACAACGACCAGCAAAAAAGTTTTCAATGATCTTTACAAATTCTCAACCCTTTTTTTTCAATTCTTTTCTCAACTTTTAGTTTGGTTTCGGTGGTTGTGAGCAGGTTCCTACCTGAAGTAATTACGTCAACTCAAGTTTAATTTTACCTCAACTGAAGAAGTCCTAAAATAGCGAATAGCATTTTTTCAGAGTGAAAAACATGTTTGCGATTATAAGTTGCTCTGTTATATTTGATGCGAAATCTAATATAATATATAAAATTCTCGTGTCACAGTTTTCGTCACCGTATTCCTCCGAAACGGCTTGACCGATTCTCATGAAATTT
>JAOPJD010000025.1:1427254-1448420 GCA_026167825.1 Papilio polyxenes | reverse complement strand
AGAAGAAAGAAAGAAAGAAGTTTTCATGACATTATTTTGTTTCTTTTTAGTGTATTTTGTTTGAGATTGTTTTTTATTGTACTTTTGAATGCATTTTGTTTGAAATTGTTTTTTATGTTACTTTTGAGTGCATTTTGTTTGAAATTGGTTTTTCATTTTTTTTTTAACTGCGCGCGGACGGAGTCGCGGGCGACAGCTAGTAAGTATTTAAAATTGTTTTCAATTAAATAAGTGGAAACACCAACATATTATAGAAGTAACTTTTATGCATTTATTGTACAAGGAATGCTCGTATGATTGAGAAATGTTGCAATTAACTACGTTTCTATAGTAGCGAAAATAGTTCGGAGTATCGGTATAAATAGTTTTTAGAAGAACTAACTTTATCGAGTGGTCACAGACTAATGTAATTAAATGAGTTGAAAAAACGTTAGATGAGGAACAACAGATAGAAAATTTTATATTATTAAATGTTGAAGAAAATTTTTCTTTTAATATTATTTATCGGCGCGGGTTCGGAGAAAGTGGCGACTTGTTGTCGGAGGCCAAGACTCACTTCGGGTCACTGCGTCACCCTAGTTAGATAGTTATCATAGAAAATTAAAGTTGTTTCTTTGATTGCTGTGATCATTGACATAAAATCTATTTGTGATAAGAAATACACGAATAGAACTACAAAACAATTGTAGCGAGAAATATTGCATCCCTGAGCAAACAACGGTTTGATTTTTATGGTATAACGAATCGAGAGATGTGGAAATGTAAGTTAATTAATTAATTAGTACAAGTTAATTGAAATCGTCGTGAGCGTCGGTGGCTTAGGGGTTAAGCAATTGACTAGCAATCTGGGTTCGAATCCCGCCATGTACCATTGTGTTTTGCGATTTTCGATTTACAGTACATTTATCCGACATTCTTACGATGAAGGAAAACATCGTGTTGCAACTTGCACATATCTGAGAAGATATTCAAAGATATGTGTGAAGTCAACCAACCCGCACTGAGACATCATGGTTGACTCTCCGAGCCCCTCAGTGTGGACGTATAGTAAGATGATGATGATGAATTGGAATCTATTTGTAGATTTAATACTTCTTTTTCTATGTAACTTATTATATATTTATTTATTACACACATTGTTTTTAGTTGCAAATAAGCTTATTTACAATACTGGAGTAAAATATTATTTTTATTATTAAATATTATTTTAGTTATTTAAAGACAGTAAAGACACGATTAAAAACATTAGTTACTATTTAATTATCTATTCGTTTTGTTATTTAAGGTAGGATTTAACTATTATAAAACTTTAGTACAGTTAAATTCATTTATTAAAAGTTTTTCAAGCGAAACTTAAATGTTGATTGCTAGTTCTAATAAAAGACAAGCAATGTTCGCTGCGCAACTTTTGAACTGAAGCTATATCGGTAAATCGAGTCTAAAACTTGACTTGATTTATACAAATGTGGATTGTATATTTGTGAATTTTTCTATTTCTATAAATACGTAGACTGACTCGCAGACGTTATCTTTGTCTACGCTTTATGAGTAACCTAAACCGTTATCAAAGGCGGTTGTGGAAACATAATTGTACACAAATCTACTCAGAGCGCTATCTTATTATTAGATCTTGGACATTCTGTTGTTATATTGACTGCCACTCAAAACATCGAGTACTACAATAACATTGCCACTAAAGATAATCTTACTACTTTAGTTTTAATTCGTTTCGAGTGGCTAGACAAAATAGCTAGACGAAAATTCGTAACTTCATTCTTGTTTAACATAGAATAGGATGATATCCTTACCGTTGGTTTTTGAGACCAAAATCTCTGCATAAAACATACATCTTTGACAAAATATAGATAAAATATGTTTTAAACGGGGATTTGGGTCTCAAAAACCCACGCCTACTCATCTTTATACCTAGGCCGTACTTTTCACCTAAATTTCCTTAACCAATTAAATTGTTACTACTTTCAAGGAGTGACATTGTAAATTGTAACGAAGTGAAAAAATGTCTAATTTTGTTGTTAAAGTTCTTTCAAGATCGTTTGTTTATATTCCTATTTACCCTTTGGATAACAGATTATCATATCATGAAAAAATATTGATAAGTCTTTTGTGTTATTTTGTATGAAAATAAAGCGTATTTTCACAGCTATTTTAAATCATCGAGAGCTAAATTGCATCTAGGATAATCGAGCTTGGCTTTATTTAAGGAAACTTATTCCAAAGAATGGAATTGATTAAGATAAAAGCAAACAAAAATTAGGTAAAAGTGAAAATCACAACTGAGCACAATGATTCTAGTAAAAATAATTAATTAATTATTAAATGTCACATTTTAACTTGGTTTCTGGTGATTTGGTAATTTCTGAAGGGTTGTTAGAACCTCTTAACTCCTTTTGTATTCGAAAAATCTTCAGAAAAGTAAGTCCGCTTTTTTATTGACTAGCTGCTTCTTAAAGGTTAATATCTGTTAAAAATGTAAAAAAAACATATTTTTTCCAAAAGAATATTTAGACAAGGGTACTGGGTAGTATACTACTGGTCGATACAAACTTGTAAGATTCGATCAGGGCCGAATATGTAACCTCTGAATTTAATTTAAAACTTTAACATATTCTCTACAAGTCGGACACAAGATTGGTGTGAAATGAAAAATTGTTGAAGTCTCTCAAACTTTTTAAATCGAAAATATGTTCATGCATAGTCTTTTATTTTAAGTTCAAAGTTCATCATTATCCTACTCGCTATACTACAGTACGGGTTAGTTGACTTCACACATATCTTTGAATTTCTTCGTAGATATGTGTATAATCACTATGTTTTCTTTCACCGAAAGAACGTCGAATGTACATATGTAAATCGAAAATTAAAAATACACATTGGTACACACATGGCGGGATTCGAACTCGGAACCTGCAGATTACAAGTCAACTGCTTAACCCCTGAGCTACCGACGCTCCACCTCAAATTTACTTAAGAACATACAAAAATTTCAGCCTTAAGTTACAGGATGTTACAATAGATTGGACGTTAATATACACATTTTTAATGAAAAATAAAATACTTTGCTCATTTTTTTTAAACCCATTTATGCTATGGACCTGGTTCTATGGTTCATAATAGTAGTATAATTCATAGTTGTACTCGTATAATATTCTTATGATGTGCTTCGAACACTACGGAAAAACCGTTAGTCCATATAAATAACTATTAGGCTACTAGTGCGTTGGATAGTTAATAAAAAGAAAAACGTTTTTCTTACCTGTTCGTTACATGAATGACGAGTAATTAAATCTATGAAGGTTCAACGCTCGAACGTTCTCCTACGACTTCTTAGTACGTAATTACCTCGAGTTGCTCCAGATGAATGTACATTTTGATATTACTAATTGTAGTATCAACACCTAACTGAATACAGATTATATTTAATATATAATTATCTATATGTACAATTAATAAAATTGAAATGTGTATATAGTGTGTCATAGCAAGTTTTTTTTAAAATATATTTTTTGAACATCAATATATGCTTTACTAATCACGAAAAACCTACATTTATAATTTTATCTCTCAATACTTGTCCGCATTTGTTTAGTGATAATCTCCGAAACATCTGGGCCGATTTTGACGAGATTTTGACTTATACTTATAATTATATGCTAGTACTTTTAAATCACTTCGACGAAGTCGAGGGCGACCGCTAATATTCCAATAAGATTGTAATAAAATTTACATTGTATCAAAAATTACAGTAAAGACAGTGGATTTACTGTAATTATAATATTGAGACATCTTTAAATGTCATAATGATAGAAAATCCTGAAGAAGATATTTTTTATTAAATATCTCTGTTTATTTTGACCAATAATTATGGTTACATATTTTCAAAAGTAAAAATAATTGGATATTTTCCGTTATTTCTTAAAATTGCATTCGATGTATTTGCTTCAATATTTTCTATAAACGCTAACCGCTTAAAGCTGTTGAACTGATTTATTAGAAATGTAATCTCTTAATGGTTTCTCTCTTGACTTGATGTCCTATGTCCTCGTAGTGGAGTAGAGGGCGTCCACATTATCTACTAAACAGTCTATTAAATCTTGCCCAATATGTTTCATTTTACTTTATTAAATGTTGCACTAAACATACATTTCAAATAGTCTAAACGAACTTGCTCTGTTTTCCTTCAAAAGTGAAGTTGTATTGCACAAACATTTAATTAAGTATGTTTTCTATGTGTACTTGGACCTCATAAACATCTGTTATAAGTTCTCTCTCTCCAGAGCATTTAATAAATGTGTACATTTCTAACTGACATAACTCATTTCGTTGCATATTCCGTTAAATTAAATATGTTTGTAGGGCAAGTATTTTCACGTATTTATCACAATGAAGCTTGTAAAACATACTCGTATTAAACATGTCCTTTAAATAAATGTTGTTTTGAAATCAACGGCTACACATATTGTTGTTTGAGTTTTTTATCAGAAAGAATATGACTATCATTTAAAATTACGTTTTATTATACGATATATACTACAATGTGGCAAACAAGCAAGCAGCCACCTTAATTCACCGAAATAGCGAAGCGTCCGCTGCTCATAGACATCCGCAATTGCAGATGCGTTGTCTACCTTTAATCGATGAAGGAGAAGACGCACGGAAAGACAATATTTCCCCTTCCTATGCGTCTCCTCCATAAAATACACTTTATCTTCCCATCCTTTCCCTATAAGAAATGAGTAGATAGTGATAGAATACTAAGTTAGGCCTTCAGAACGCATACTCATGAGACGAAAAGCGTACTTACTTTTACTTCATGCCTATCTTGTGTATCATGGTGGATTCGTACCGAGCGTACTGGTCGGTACAAATCCACGATGCTTCTTCCAGTGCTAAACGTAACGTAAGGTAAATATCGTTAAGTAGAAGCTACGACTCGTAGCATACCGCTACGTGCATTCGATTGGGCATGCTTTGTACCACGAAACGCCAGTTTTCTGAAAGATTAATCGGTTTAAGTTACCATTATTCTGTAGCTAATTTATATAAATTTATATATATTAAGATATAATTCGTATATGAAACACTACTGTATGTTTTGCAGTATAAGGCTACGCTAAAATTATATGAATATGCATTTATAGGAGAAACAGAGAAGTATAAAATATAATTGATTGAAACATTTAATTCACATCAAATGAAAATAATTCGATTTCATAGACACATTGATATCGAAGTAACATGGAATCATCGAATACCTGAAATACCCCATGAAATTGCATGACATAGCACCGTTCATTGCAAAGTTCATTCATAAGATTCCTGAACTGATCTGAGTATACCAACTTAATGTACTATTTTATACAAATTTCTAATATATGTTAAAAAAAATTCTAACTGTACTAGAACGTCGGTGGCTCAAGGGTTAAACACTTGACTTATAATCTGCAGATACTGGAATCGAATCACGCCATGTACCAATGTGTTTTTCGTTTTTCATATGTCACATATATCAGACCTTCTTACGATAAAGGAAAACATTGTAATGCAATCCGCACATATGTGTGAATTCTCTGGGTTATTTCGTGAGTTATGTGCGTGTTGTTTATAAAATAAGAAAAAACTCTATCACATGTAAAGTTATTCAATTACTAAGAATTTCCATCTATAGTTAGGTACTATAGCTAACTTTTTCCAACTATAGATGACTATAGTTAACTATAGTTAATGTATAAGCATTAACATTTGATAGATTTATGATTTGTTCGATTTAGTTTATCTGGATTATCCGTATTGATTTATTGTATAGAGTGACAAAGCAAATACAATCGAACCTGGATAAGCGAGAGTCCAAGTGACCTTGGTATTTTTCTCGCTTATAGAGGTTTATCTAAACCGAGCTTCTTACTTATGGAGGTCGTAAGTGGAGAACGAACAATGACTCTCTTTTATCCAGATTAGATTGTATTTAATTAACAGTCAATGAAAGACTTGGTTTTCCATAGTTATATTAATAAAGCTGTGTTTTAATGAAACGTATTTTATCATGTTATATTTCGGCATGACTGAGGTGATCGAAGTTTATTCACGTATTAAGTTCACTTCTCAATGACTAGCGCACGATTAGTAAAAGCGGTCACTCGTAACCACGAATTGCGCGTAGTTAGTCGACCAGTGTAAAACGGATAAAATCTTCCTTGAATAAAATATGTAAGAAATAATTTTAAACGCAGAATAGAACAAAGGGGTTTAATTAAATGCCAATCAAAGTTTCTAGCTTGTTTGTGTGACGAACACTTAAAAGCCGAGGTGAATCTCGTTGTGGTCGGGGCACTCTTTGTAATTTTTGATAAGGCTGTGACAGGCCGTTTATTGAAACAACAGCAGCGAAATATATTCCTTGCAGGTGTATGGGAGGTGTTAAATGCAAATATCAGATTTCAGAATACGATAGTAGACATTTAACTTAACAAATAATGACCAAGTACACTATAGTTTTTCATAACATCAGTAATTAAATATTACTTCTTTTAAGGCTTTTTTTTAATCATGGGTTTGGAAATTCTAGAAAGAATGCATTCATATTCGTTTAGATAGGCTTCATTGTTTAACATTTAACACATGTGACCCCCACGGACTAGATTTAAAAATGACGTATAAAATGTTGAATATATATATATATATATATATATAGAAAACGTAGTTTGTTTTGAATCGCGAGTCTCATAAATTCGTTTTGAAAAATGCCGGCTCCATCCATGCTGAAAGCAGATTGAAAAAAAGGCACTTCAGAATTCTAAACTGCAGGGAAACAAAATGTTTTGCTGTTTTAGAAGTTTTAATTTACACAGCCAATTAAAATCCACATGGAATACTTTAATTAAAACGCCGCGAAGGTTTCGGGTAACTTGTACGTTTGCTTTGTAACGAAACAAATGAGAAGCACTTTTGTTTTGACTTGACGTCGATAACGTCTGCAACATACAGCCGTGTAAGTGATTGGAACCAAAGAGCAAATACCTTCTCTTGGTATCGGTGGGGAAATCTTCGAAAGATACCTTCATGGTGGAAGATAGGGTTATGTGAGGTCTTACCCACTAAAACCCCCTCGGTGTTCAGCCTCGATCGCAAATGAAGAGGGTTCCGGGGAAAGAGTAAATTCCTAATACGTAAATAAATTGATATCCACATTATCATTTACAGTATTATACCATTCTTATAAATTGTACGTCTCCATAAACTGAGAATGTACGCTTACTGTTTTCGTAACGCATGTTTTGAATTCATAACGATACATTGTATTGTATTCGAAATAGTCCTTTAATGCGTTCCATCGACCTCCGACTCATGATCACGGGAAGAAACTATTAGAAAATCACTATCAACAATTTCGTACATGTTATCAATAACTACATAAATTTGTCTTTTTAAAAATACAATCAAGTACTACTTTAGTAATTAAAAAATACACTGCGTTAACGTTGTACTTTAAATTTTTTGAGCTGTAACATAAATTAACAAGTTAAAGATGATGCTAGTGAATTAAATTGACTTTACATGCTGCTGGACTGTTGCCTATCATGTTTCTGATATTCAAAAGAAAAAGTATATGATCTATATTCATGATAAAGCTTCGTTTTGGCAACATCATTCGCTTTATTCATTCAATGATTTATTCACCATCACATTGTACAGTCAATTTCGTTTGCGGTGTTACAGTTACAGAAAAATTGCCTTGTACCTCGCAACTAAGTTAAAGTGCACACCTCCTTGCTAATAAACAATTAAGATACTATTGATGACGTCATCAAAAATAAAAATACCGAACATTTAACATTTGTAAGATGTCATACCGAGATTTGTTTTCAAGTCAAGTCTAACGGGAATTTCAAACGATTGCAGCATTTGAAGTGGAACACCGCTAACGACGATGATTGTACATACACATCAAAGTGCACGCTTGCACCTGAATTTGATAACATTTGGCATGAGATGTCAGGAACGTAACTTCACGAAGTAACGTAAACTATAATTTTGATTCGAATTTCTCTAACAATCTGAAATAAACTTGTATCAGTCCATTTACATTTAATATTATTTATCAATTTTTTTCTTTAAATTCATATCCTAATCGTTTGATTACTGCCTTTTAGCGCTTATTTACTTTGAGAGCTTTTAATTTTTAATTATTAATTTCAGGGCATATTGTTACAAATTTTTTGTTTTTTGTACAGAAGCAAAAGAAGAGATGGTAAAAAACATCTTTTAAGAGCGGCTTAACTCAACCACAACCTAAATAATGTCCCAGTTTTAAAAACCTCTTCATGTTTAGACTTTTTTTCGGTTTGCACATTTTTACTGAATATTTTCATGTTTGTGCAAAGGCCAAGTAACATTATATCTTTAACACAATGAAGACCTCAGAGCAGAGTCAGTTTGCATTCACATGTGTATCCCCAGCTTATTACAATCTTGCGACGCGGTGTAACACGACATATAGCTTCATTTACTGCTGAGATAAAATCAATGCTATCAATTTTATTTCTTGCTGCCCGTGGGACCGTAGCATCTCTCTGTACTTGCTTACCGAATATGGGTAAAACTTGTTCAACTTGTCTACAGTCGATGTATACCGTATTAGTTACCTAAACGTTGTAATCGAATGAGTATTTACAAATACGTAGCATTGGTTGCGATTCATACAAGCTTTTGCTAGCTTTTTTATCAACAATCAGTAAACACTGTGTGATAAATAGTAATTCTAGATAGTGCTGGGCTCGTCGCTGAACGTGCCCACGTCCCGCAATGTGTTTCTCTTATCTACCGGGTGATGTAAACGTTTAAAGTTTATATTTTATACCTAAGAAGTATTATTAAGTTACCTTTTTTGTCTTTCGTGTGTGTGTGTGTATGTAAATATATTTAACACTTACACGTAGGAAACTGTAGCCTAGTTAATGATTTTAAGAAACGTAAATTTTGACAAGTGACTGTTAATGGAGTTTTTTTGTTTTTTTAATAACATCATTATTTCCTATAGTTTGCAGTACTATCTAGTCAGAACATCTATTCCAAAGAATTTTTTTGCCTTCCATAAAATTAGGTATAATCGTTTCGATAGTGAACATTACTATGTAATTTTATCTCTATACCATCAGTAACTAGAATTACGCCGAATTTCAAATCCCTGAAAGCTATTACACGTAGCAATAGAAATAAATTCAAATACATCTTTGGATTTTCACAAATCTACGAAGAATTTCAAGGATGTGACAAGTCAACTACAAGCCAACGAAGACCTAGACATTCCTAACATAGGATAGGCTCGAATCCCTCGGTGGGGTCGACGATTTCGTATTTTAAGGAAAAATTAAGTCTTGAATGTTTTTTATATGATAAACTTTGTCATGTTTAGTACTAAATATGTTCGATGTAACAAAGATAATGAATATTATCAATGTTTTCTTATCGTATGTCAATATGGATGATATGTATCGGTTTTAATTTAAAATTTATAGACTAGCTAAGTCTTGGATGAAATCTGAATTACTAAATAAAGATTAATACATTTTGAATTGATATGTGAATAACGACAGTTTTAGGAAAAGAGTAACATTTAGTTATTTATTTGTTCGCAACATACAGCGGACTAATCGTTGGTTTCTGCCACCAAAATCTCAGTGTAAAAAAACAATTTTATGTCTTTTTTGTACTGAGATTTTGTCTTAATTTTATTAACACATTTCATGTTATTAAATTGTTTCGTGTTAAAGTGTACTCACCGAGAAAGTTGTTGGCACTAAAATGTTGTTGAAGTCAACTCTAATTTCTTTTTAATCTCTCTATCTATGCTGTTGTCTCTCTGGTTGTTTGTCTCCAAATTTTCGTTTGTTCCGGTAATCTACTAAGCGTGTAGACCGATTTTGACGGGACTTTTACTGAAGGTAGCTGATGTGCGCAGGATTAACTTAGGCCATTATTTTTAATTATTCTGAACTGACGTAGTCGCGATCGACAGCTAGTATTAATAATAATTTAAATTGTAAAGAACAGTAATTTTATGATTAAAATATTAGTTTTCGTTACAGTTCACGAGACCCTGCCGCAAGCGCGGTGCCATTCAGATGAAGACGCGATTGCTAATATGAAAGAGAAAGCCGCCATCACAGGCCGCTTTCTCACCCTCAAGACGCGCCGCCGGCGACATCTGGTGCCCGAAGTACAAGAACATGACGCGCTGCTACTTGATTCCCTGCAGCTACGCCAACAGCAGGCAAGTGACGACCATGACACATCAAGAAGACATTCACTGTTCGTATAGCTTGTACAATTAGCCTACAATGTCGCGAACATAAGGCGTTGCTGGTCAATAGCCGTTTCTAAACCAGTGATTCCCAAAGTTGTCCAAAACCCCCTGATTCACGCAATAACCGGGGGGGGGGGGTTTAAAAAGTTGAGAGTTAACGTTGTAGAAGAACTGTATTAGGGTGTACCAGTAAAATTTGGGAATCTCTGGTCTACACAGCCAATGCAATTGCCTGTATTTGGTTTCATATTTGATGAAATTATTATTTATTTATTTATTTATTTATTTGCATCGAGACATTGCTGTTGTGTATAAAATTGAAAAGTAAACCTTACTATGATTAAACAGATGATATAGAGTAGCATCGTAAGAAAACTTGCAAATGTCACCGAAAAAACATTTCTAAGAATTGAAAGCCGACGGTAACTGTGTTGCGTTTTATGTTCCAACCACAATTGACTTCAATAAACGGCCCAACCTAATAAGAATTCAAATCATGTTTATCTAAGATATTTTCAACTTCTATGGTAGCTTCTTCTTTTATGGCGAAACAGCAAGCGAAACACCAAACCTATTATTTAGTAATAGGTCTATTTTTGTAGACCCTACCATACAATTCCCGCAAATAAAGAATTATTCGGTTTAAATTCTTCAATTAAGCATAGATCACGTTTTACCGATCAATTAAATTTCTTACAATTTTGAATTAAATTACGCTAATATAAAAAAACTTATGTAACAAAGCATGTATGGGATTATAAAGTAATTACAACTTAGTATTTCGGTATTAGTTCAGTCCCGCCATGGTCATTCCGCGATCCTTCGGCAACGAGACGTTGTCGACCGTAAATTTAAATGTAGACGCTTTGTATTCAAGAGCCGTCCCCGCCTGTGTACTTGCGGCTAGTTTAATAACGCGACTGCACGCGCTATATAACAGAAAGAAATCAATTGTCCAAACGTATTCAAGCACTTAAGTATAATTGTAAAAAAGTTTGGACAGATATGCGAAAATTTAGGCAGACAAGGACGTTGATTCTGTTCTCTGGGTGCACGAGAATTTAAACGGGTTTATATAATTTTCTGTTGGTACAAAACCAAAAAGCCCTAATTAATTTATTCCTGTAACACTCCGGGGAAGAATACAAATGGAATGATACCTCACGGTTTAATATCAGTTTAGCCATTTAGGATACAGGAACATAATTCTGACGTCAATTGGACAGAAATTAAATATACTTGTTTAGTTGTTGTCTTTCGAAAATGTAATCCAGATAGACATGACGACTGATAAAGACTTTGTGGCAATCTATTGGGAATGGCTACTACATTTACTATTTAAGTTTAGGAATAATTTAGTAGTTGAATAAATAATAATTAATTTTGTACCATTCACTCTATAGGTCTATTATATACTCTATAGGTCTACTATTTATATACTATACGAGTAACTAGTAAAAGTCGTGTCGGAATGGATCTTTTTTACCTCAGGTTAAGTCCAATATGAAAGGTGGCCGTTAACAAAAGTAGACCAATAGTCTTAAAGGTCACAGTAAGAATATTTTTAAAACATCTAATCAATTAGAATGGAATCATTTAATCCTGTAAAAGAAATAAAAAAAATAATAATATTAAATTCTTTTTCACTAAACGTTTTCCACTGTTAACTAGTCTAGTTTTGGTTTACCATTTAAACTATTCCATTATATTACGCCGATTCTAAATTATAAATATCTAATGTATTTTACTGAACTTTTGCTATTATAAAAAAAGTTGAACTATTTTATTTTTCCAAATAAACAAACTCTAAAAAAAAACTATTTTAATAGACATTTTAGTTTGGTGGTTTTGCTCGGCATCGGTTTGGCGGTGGCCTAACCGGGTCATTGATTTTTCGACAGGCCCGCCGTAGGAACACAACACAATGTCTCGAAAGCAGTGCCCTTGTTTTGCGAAAGAAAACCGAAAAGTGTTCCAAGAAATACAACATCAGCATTCTATGTTTACTACACTTTTAAGAGGTGAAAGAGGTAAACGAGCGGAGGGCGTTAAGTTATTAGACACCTTTCAAAAGCATTTAAAATTTCTGTAGTTAACAGTTAAATTTACTAATGTGTAAATCTATATTGCATTAATTTATTTTTATAATATTAAAAAGCGAATGCTGTTGACTTTATTTCATTATGTATTAGCTTGAAACCTTTTCGTTTATAATTGTGCAAGCTTGCGATTTCAGTTAAAAGTAGCTTAATACTTGGCTATGATTCTATCTGTTCAAGTGGTGATCTACTACGACTGAACCAATAATCGATCTCGATCCTTTTTTGCTTAAAAAATATGTTTTTAATTTAATTAACATTTCAGTCAATTTAACCGTTTAACGACTGTATTGGACATTGAAATTTTTTGAAATAGTTTAGACAGAATTAAACAATTGTATCTACCTTTCAAACAAGTAATTTAAATAATCCTCAGCTCAATATAGGATAGGGATCAATTATTGGATTCCGACCTTAATTAATATATGAAAGTCGACAAATTAGATATTAAGATGCCAAGTTGATGCAGTGTACGCATTGAGGAGACGCTAAGAACCTGTTAAACAAATCTGGACTCAGTTTTGTTTACGATTCACTAAAATATATGCGAGTGTTGAAATGTTGCGATTTTTTTACGATCTGTTTAAATTAAGAATGATGTATGGTCATGTATGTAGAGTGATGCAAAATATTTATACTTTAATAATTGTAAGAATATTAGAATTTGCTTCACTGACAATGACCACAGTATACTAAAACATGACGATGATGGAATACAGAGGAATGAATATGTCATATAAGTAGACACACCAAATAAAATAACGACTTACTGCTACAACCTCGCTGCTAACTTGCAGCGCTTCTGCTGTAGGGTTAAAAAAACAGAACATTTGTTAATAATTTTATTGCAACTTTATTGTCTTGTATATTGTCATTTGTTTTATTAAAACATGCTGGCGCTAAATTATAATTTACCCATTCGAAGAAAAGAGTTACATCTCTTAAATTATTTCATATATAACTGTTTTCGTCGAATGGTTCTATTTGCTGCGTGGTGCCGATATGCGATGGGAGACATTTGTTGCCTAACGACTGGTTTGCTTTTTTGCAGTGCATCCTCAATCGGTCTGCGCTGTGGAACTTCAATGCATTTGCATTGGAAAACGTCTCCGGGGGTAATATTTTTTATGCTTTATATATTTTTAAATATCTTCTCCGACATTACATTTACTTCACACTTCATCACATAATGTTATTAATAATTGCCATTTAAAGCAAATGAAGTGTCAGATAAGATATTTAAAGTAGTTTTCAGTTTGATATTATTGGTAGTTAACTTTAAAGGGCTTTCTCGTATCTAATTTAGGGTATTAAAAATTCGGTAATTTAAAAGCGAATTAAAAAACGATTTTCAAGAAAGAAACGCAGACCAAGAGAAACGCAAATGCGTTTGCGGTCTTAGAGGGAGATATGTGCTCTTTTGTGTGCCTTAAAGTAGTAACTTTTTGGAAATACCTCTGAGCATAGATTATTCCAAAACGCGGCTGTAAGAAGTTGGGAGTTACGCGAAATTCTCGATGTTGTGGAATATCAAACATCGAGATGGTAAAGATGCAATTTGGCGTACTGTCATCTTGTGCAATGAAGGAACTCATATTAATCTGTTATTGTATTAAAATTCACTTTCTAATAAACACATTAATATGCATGCAAGGATTATACATGCAAATTAATACTCCATTCTCTCGCATCGCATGCTGTTCCGCTTATTAACCTCCCGAGAAACATGTCCATACATATACATATGTTGTCATAATTCACACTACAAGTACTTAAACAAACATCAAGTGCTATTATCCATGCATAACTAGATAAAAGCTTAAAACTGACAAATGACTTTTTTAATAGAAGCGATACAATTTTAATCTCTTTTTTATAATTTTACACTTTACATATAATAAGTACTATTTTATGTGTTATCACGACACAGGAATGTTTTTCATATGACACTTCACTTTCAACACTGCATTTATCATAGATGAAAGTACATAGATTTCACAACTATAAAACTACAAAAACTCCTACAAGTACGTGACTAATGTTAAAGATATTTTGATTAAAAAAAAATTACGCTGCTTGTTTAAAACATTAGGTAACTTAAGGCCGGTTCACAAGTGGGCCTTACGAATGGTAATTTTATCAAATATTCCAATTTTCCTCTAAACTCAGTACAATTTTCCTCTAAGCTAAATGTGTGCAGCCAAAGTGTAAAGCATACTCAAGCGTTAAAGTAGTGCTCGCAAGCCCGCACCTTTGAAACGGACTACGCAAAGAGCCGCCTTTGTATCAAATAAATTCTACCACTTTCCCTGGGGAGTGTGTTAAGGATAATTACACATGTGGATATTAAATGTTAAAACTTAAGTCAAATTGATATGAGCATACAAGCAAGCAAGTTTAGAATTCATTATTCGTTTTAGGAATGGGGAATGGGCGAGATTGACAGATCCCGTCTCTTAAAAGTCTAAGGCCCGCACCGAGCAAAGTGTGTATCAGCGTAAGCGACCAACACTCTCGTAGAATAATAAACAAGTGATAATCGCCGCCTTCGTCCCACATTTATCCGACTTTGAGTTTTTGAGCTACAATAATGAAATTTCCCTAATGAATCTTTGAAAATAGTATAAAAATAATATATTTATAGTTAAAACTCTCTATGAGCTTTTTTTTTAAAATAATTCGCTGGTATAGATTTACTGTTAGTTTCTCAGATCATAATCTTTGTGTAAAACATATCGTCATCCCATTTATTTTCTTTGATAAAAAGATATAACAATTATTTTTAAACGGTATTTTTAAATCTCAGAAACTCACGATTAGTCAGTACACAGTACGGTTGCTATCACATCTGTACACATATTTCGTTGCAAAAATATCTTCTCTTTAAAAAAAAAAATTAATGACAATTTAATCCAATACACGCAGACAGGTGCTAGTTTCTTAAAGGTATTTTTTATAATTGCGTAATGGTAAGTTGATATGGATGGATAAATTTCTTATTCCAAAAATACGACTTTAACTGTTACATCTTTAAATTAAATATGAATTAATTTCTCTATATGTGTGATTTATACTCTGTGCTATTTAATAATTTCTGCTGCATTACATTAATGTTAGTATCGAATCTCAGAAGCAATTTATGCTTACGTATAAATATGTATGAATTTATGATCGATTAAGTTTCAAGGACATTCAACCAGGTCAATACAGTTTCCTATTACAATAATTTATCAAAGCTTGCTGTTATCTAAGTACATCAATGCGTTCTAATTTGGAATGTCTTAATAACCATAACATAAGGAAGCATGTCCAACATAAGTGGTATAACAACACTCATGTTGAACACGTAAGTTTATAGCCCATTAAAGTTGTTGTGTTGCATGTTTGTATCAAATCATCTTTTAAATGTTGTATTTTTGGAAAAACAAATCAAAAGAAAAAAACATAAAAGAAAAAAAAAATAGTCGATTTTTCTTAAATATAAAAATTAATAGAGATTCAGTATAGATCCCACGAGCGTACATTTAATTTAAAAATGAACTAGATTGGGATAAAAAATATGTTTAGATAAAATATCATATTAAAAAACCAAAGTCAAGCTTTTTATAGTTTGCTTGTTTGGTAAAGATAATTAGGAGCCTAAGTGTGACTAACACACGTAGATCGCTGTAGTCTTCTAGGCCCCATTTAATATAAATAACATCTTAAACTCGTAAGTGCCAGATCTTATGTATTTAAATCAGAATAATATAATATTACAGCCAGATGAATGCTTTGAGCGATTAATCATAGATGCTTGGTGCATGGTGCAATTGTCACAAATTAATCAATCGAAGTACAAGTATGATAGATTGAATAATCAGATTGAAATCAGTTACACAATGTTGTGTCTCGATATGATCTGTCACGTTCAAATATTGATTTCAAATACGGTCTATTTATATACTGATTTAGCTTAACAATTCATCGAACAGAGAGATTCCAATATAATACTAGCTATAGAGGGAACATTGTAAACTGAATAAATATAGAAAACGGCTGAAACACTCACGTACATTTGTCCGGTGTCGGCACCGACTAGTTTCAAGCCCATTGGGGGCCCTTCATCAGGGCGCGTCATTCTCACTGTGAGCGTCGGGCCACGAAATAATACCAGATGAATTGCCCCCGATGGGCTTGAAACTAGTCGGTGCCGACACCTGACAAATGTACGTCAGTGTTTCAGCCGTTTTTTATATTAGTTAATGATAATGTCTCACGAAAGTTTGAAAATAATTTTAAACTTACTTTAGATATTTTAAGCATAATCGGACATAATTGCGATCTGGTACAAATATCTAATTAGGCAACCGAAAATCGTACGGTTTGGTTCGTTATACACACAAAAAGTAAAGTAAATTTTAAAGCTAATATATCCAAAGCACATGGGTTAAACCAGAAACAAAGTACAAACCGTTGGTTAAGTTTCAAAGGCAGGCTTTTGAATTGAGTACTAACTAGTTTTCCGATTGACTGAGATGCCTCGATTACAGGCTTTAAATTATTTTGACTTAAAATTGATATCGCACTGGGAACTAGTAAAAGTCAATTATTTGAATATTTCTAAGCTAAATTTATATTAGTTCCACAAAACTACGCTCAATATTAAATGTCGTTTATATTTTAGTCTCTGTTAATTAGTAAATTAATCTTTGTGACATATACCTTACCTATCGACTTTACTACAAATCTTAATTACTTCAGGGACTTTGTTATTTTTATTTCATAGATGCGATCGTCTGCTCGAATTTCTAGTACAAATATCTAATTAAGATAATAAATAAGAGTATTTTTATAATGTACATTTACCAAAATAAAAGATTTTTTGCTCATTACGAAACTAGTTTGTGATTATTTCTTAAAAGTAATAACATAAAAAAAGCTTTTAAATGATAAGCAATATTTTAAAAATATGTCAACATTTGGTAGTGATTGCAAACTTTTCTAGTCAAGTTTAAAAAGAAGGAATTTATCAATTCGACCGGTTTTTTTTTTGTGTTACCGCGTATCTCCGCCCCTGGTGCTCCGAGTTTGTTAAAAAAGATTTTAATCGAAAGGTAGTACTTGCAGATGGGCCCCATTTATTTGATTATTTTTCAAAATAACTAGAAGACTAGTTGATTTTGTGTTTGGCTTCAAAATGCGTTGCAAAATAAAGGGACTTTTTGCTTTCATCACTTACGTAGGCTAAACTATAGGACCTATATAAAAACTAGCTGTCGCCGGCGGCTCCGTCCGCGCGCGTTTAAAAAAAATAATTAAAAATAGATGTTGGCCGATTCTCAGACCCAATGAATATGCTCACAAAATTTCATGAGAATCGGTCAAGCCTTTTCGGAGGAGTACGGTGACGAAAACTGTGACACGAGAATTTTATATAACATTAGATGATGTATGGAAGAATTGTAGCTCTTTAAATGTGTTAATCTCTCTCTAAAAAAGTCCGTGACAGCAAATATTTATCTTTTATAGTTTTCTCACAATAAGCATTTTTTTTTCCTTTTTAATGTGTGTAGAATGGACTCGTCCAGGTCGCTCGCCTTATTCTATAGCTTGAATAATTCATAAACACTCTACTATATTTAACAGCTGAGCTTCGATTCGATCGTCTCAGTAACTAATTTTGTTATTTCTATCTATTATAAAATTTATCTCTGTTATTCTCAACTATTTTACATTATTTTAAGTTCTCTATAATTTTCATTTGTGTGAATTTATAATATTTATTATGTGTAACTTATGTCATTGGATAAGACGTGAAATAAAATGAATTCTCCACATACATTTTGAAATTCCCGATTTAAAATTTCGGTATAGCCAATACAAAGGTGCCAATATAAAGGTTTTCGGAACTAGGAATAGATAACTTGCATTCTGATTGAGCGCTCGCCTGCGAATTTTGGTCTTGTTACGGTTTGCAGAAAACTCAATTATCTTGAGGCTTTGTGCTGCGGTGGACCACCACTGGAGCTTTGCTAAGGGTCACAAATAATTATTTATTATAAACAATAGAAAGTCCGTCGTTCTTACGGTGAAGGAAAACATCGTGATGCAACCTGCACATATCTGCGAAGAAATTCAATGATATGTGTGAAGTCAACCAACCCGCACTTGGCCAGCGTGCTTGACCAAGGCCTGGTCACCCCTAACTTGGGGTAGGCTCCGAGCCCCTCGGTGGGGACGGATAGAGAGCTGATGATGATGAAACAATAGATTATAAAAAATAGAATTTGCAATTACAAAGCCATTCGATTTACTCAAATGCTTTGAATTATAAAAAGCATAGACATATTAGACGAATAAATATTGTGTTGTGAATCACAGATCTCTCACTACACTAAAATATATTCATATCATTGTACACTTTAAATTACGAATTATTCTTTTCAAATCCAAAATCCATGTAACAATGGTACAGTACAAGTTCGACACAAAGCGGTAATCTGGATTTCCTTATTACACGTGTAACCCTGTCAGTCTAGACTGGAAGAAGAATAAAAGAAATAAACTATGACATTATGATCAAAAGATCTGACAATACAAAAGAAAGATTTAAGATAATGTTTGCTTTTTTATAATACAATGAAAAAAATAAATATTCTTTACGCATTATTCCTTTGTAGAACTTATACGCACAATCTATATATCCGATCTATAAATATATTTAACAAGTTGCCTAGTAACGGTTGGCAAAAAAAATTTCATTCGCACCCGTAAAAGGAGCAAGCAGAGATTATGTATTTCGATTTAACTCCTTTTCCAGCCTCTCTTTACGTTATTATATTGAAAAAATAAATAGTTTGAATTTATATCATCTGGTAAATTACAACCTAATTTCAGGATACCGTACAAAATCATTTATCAAAAGATTAGATTCTTTGAATTTCTTATAAAAGAAAATGGAGGGCCTTCCAGCCCTTCGCCCTTTTTAGGTATTCCCTTTGTTATTGACAAAGTCAATAATTTCATATCTGATAATAATGCCTTTTAAAGATTAAATAATTTGTGGTACTTTATTATTTAGTCGACAAAAAAGCGATCTAAAGAGACAGCGAAAGTTCAATGACCTTATAAGTATTATACGAAGTACTCGTATATGAATAGCGATGTGTATTAATATTATGTTAAAATACTAGATTACCGATTTATGCTTTGACAGTGATAAGAAGCCTTATTTTAGAAAAACCGTAATAAGTAGCCTGTGTGTTCTCTGTGCCAAATATCAAGATCCGTTGAGCCGTTCCGGATATACCTTCAAACAAACATCCATCCATCTAAACATTCCCATTTATAATATTAGTAAGAATAGTAAGATAATAATAAAATAATATTACTTTATTAACTAACTCATTTATTTTGATATTTTTTAATTTCTTAATAATTACTTTTAAGTTGTTTCTATTTTCGTACAACATAGATTATTTGTTAAAGATTTGGTTATTGTTGCCGCGTGTCAGATAACATCGGAATATTGGATGCCGTTTCGTTTGTATTTTTTTTGTCTAAGCTTATGCTACGTTTTAGAATAACATCACTATTTTAATCTTTTGTACTGCATTATTTTATGCCGAATATTAGTTCTACATAGATATCATTACAATAGGCACGTGTATTTTTTATCTCAACCTTTGACCCATTTTTATGTCTATATTTTTAAGTCGGAGATTTTCAAACTATTTTTTCTCGTAGACCACTTTTAAAATATCAGTGAAACTTACTGGTGCTATATTCCTACCATATTTCTAAGTAAAAATTTTTCAATTTTTTCCTCTCCGCCGGGTGTCCTCTAGACTCCAGGGAGTCCCTGGAATACTTTGGAAATCACTAGTCTGGACTGAAACTGCTGTCACGTGTAACTGCTAATAATCCGAGACCTTCAACGTTAGAACAATGGCTCTTTGTAATTAAATATCGAGAACAATTCTAAATATCTTTTACAAAGCACAAGTAAGTCATCTTTAATGAAATTTTCAAAGCTTCAAGGGTATTAAGTTTAATAACTATTCTTTAATGATTTTACGTCGTAGATGCTATAGTTATGTATAATCAAGGCACGTGTTACGACTTATTTTGTTAATAATTTCTTTTCGATTGTAAATAATAGGTAAAAGAAAGAAAAGCGAAAAATAATCCCTGACCGCTCAATGTATGACGTCAATTAGAATCAAAATTAAGGTAATATTCTATTTTTAAGGGGAATTCAAATAACATCGTAATCGGCTTTTTGTTATCTACCTTCGTTTCAATATACTAAAATATCATATTCAATAATATCACTTGAATTTCAGAATTAAATAATACAATACAGGTGTCGTGTAAGGTAAATAATTTTTTTTTCTAAGCTTTACTGATTAGAATAAAATGCAATCCTTGTTTCCCAGGGCAACGGATTGCCGCGGAATAGAACTCGATTTTGATTAGATTTAAGGGGGTTACATTCTGAAAATATGCCGCGATCGAGTTATCCGCGAATGTGGGATACGCGGATTCCTCGACCACGATAGCAATTAGTATGAAACTGGAGTTGGGTTCCAAGATTTGGAAAGAAAGTGATTTTAAGAATATATGTAAAATACCTTTTTAATTGTTATTCAATGTTTGGTAAGCTTTGATAAGATAAAATAATTGTCTTTAGGTTTAGGTTTAAAGAATTTATTCTCAAAAAGACAAACAAAAGTCACTTACATGAGAACAATATCGTACACTA
>JAOPJD010000025.1:1403457-1427154 GCA_026167825.1 Papilio polyxenes | reverse complement strand
AAAGTATATTTTTTCAGTTTGTACTTTTCTTCTAGAGATTTATTGTTAGGGTCTTTCTTATGCATTATCCATAAATTGTTCCTTTCTTTAATTCCATCCAAAATGTTTTTATTTATCCAATCTTTCTGGGGTGGATTGAGTACCTTAGTTTTAGTTTCTTTGTTATCCTTAATATATTGCTTTATTTTTTCTTCTAAAATGGTGTAATTATTAGTCTTTCATTATAATTATACATTGTCTTATATTTACAACTGTAATATTAACAAATTGAAAAGCTTGCATATTTCGTTCATACAATGAGTTTCACTTTTGTAAAAGCCGCCTTAATACGCTAATTTCTAGTACAAATAATGATGAAATGATAATAAAATATACTAACATAGATAGTATATGTCGCTGTTGGATAACACGAATAATCATATACATTGCCGTGAAAATTTTATGTCTGTGAAATGTTTAACGGAAGGGTAAGTAGATTTTACTGTATATAGCAGTTCATTGTCTACACTAATGGAATCTGGCCGCTATAATTATTCGCATCTCGGCCTCACTGCGAACACACGGCTGCATCAGACACTGTAATAACCGTTTGGATTAACATGTTGTTTCCAAATCTGATATTCATATTCTATTAAATGCATATTCCATTTCTACGCCGGTTAATGTACGTGACACTATTATTTTGTTGAAATTTTGAATAAAATATCTTTCGTGCTAGTTTTATAATGATTTTTTTTCATTTAAATCAAAGACAGGACAGAGAAGGTGGGAAGTAGCTTCACTAGCAAGGACAATACGAACGTATTACTTTCTCCGGTAAAGCGATAATTTTGTTCTAAACGACATAATATGTATTTCAGGTTAATCGTTACTAAGGCTTTTTCCCTTAGCGTAGATTCTGAGTGTTGCATAATGGAAACCGAATAATTGTTACTGTTATCGTATTAACTTTAAATACTTTGTTACTACGATTTATTGATAAAAAAAAAGTCGGTGGCTCAGGGGTTAAGCACTTGACTTGCAATCTGCATGTCCTGGGGACGAATCCCGCCAAGTACCAATGTGTTTTTCGAGTTTCGATTTACATTTTTCTGACGTTTTTACGGTGAAGGAAAACATCGTGATGCAACCTTCACATTTCTGATAAGAAATTCAAAGATATGTATGAAGTCAACTAACCTGCACTTGGCCAGCATGTTTGACTATGGCGTAGTCATCCTTAAGTTAGGGTAGGCTTCGAGCCCCTCGGTGGGAACGTATTTTGAGCTGACGATGATACATTGTTACACAAAATAGCCAAACAACATTTTACATAGCTTTACTTAACGTACTAAAACTGTTCCCTCAAATATCTGAAGATTAATGTGCTTTTTGTCTATATTGAGAATACAAACATTAGCCGAGGCATTGAACACTGTTGGGATTTTGCATCACAATGCCTTTGATGGAACGGATTTACATTTTCGACGGCATCAAGCTGAACGTTGCGTGACAACGCGGCCGACGAAAATAGTTTAGCGTAACGCATTTACACTCCATTTAGTCATATGCTATCAACACGTATACTCGTATGTTAATAAAAAACAGTTCACAATTTCTTTTAATACTTAATTTTTTTTTTAATTTCACATCTTTTCTTGTAAATAGAAAAACCAATTAAATTTAAAAATACATCTACCGTATCAAAGAAAAACGCAACAATAAAATCAGTTCCCTGTTTTAATATAAGAATTCAATACATTTAATTCCAAATTTGAGAAATACAAAAACTATTATGTTTTTTTACATTTCAAAATGATGTACCTACTAAACAAGATTCACACATATAAATATACTAGCTGTGCCCGCTACTTTGTCCGCGGGAAATACTGTCTTCTGTAGCATTTTAGCATTTTAATTATTTTAGCTAATTATTTTACTCATGAAACATTACAACAAAACATCTTGATTACAAAGCATACACATAAACCTTATATATACATATTCCTATACAAACTTTCATCCCCTATTCCCTATTGTGGTTTTACACCCTTGCTGGATTAAAATTTTGCAATATTTGAATATCATTTATTTTAATAATTTTTATTTATATGTAATTAAGAGCATTAAAAATAAGTTTCAAAATTCTAGCAGTAAAAAGTACCCTTCATATCCTCTCTCAGGATCTGTATTATCTGTGTACCACAGAAGTTTTGGCGCGACAGTTACTCGTACTTTCGCATTTATTATCAATTTATTAAAGCAATCCTTATTAATGTAAAGATTAGTATGGTCTCTAGGGTAATGGAAATGCAATTGTGCGAGATGCAATGTTCACTTCAATTGACTGTTTAATTTAACACCTTTGACGTTGGCTGTTGCTGAAGCAGTTAGTCATTTAAACAGTAACCGATCTTAATTAAAGTTAAAATAGAGCTAAGCCACGTGAACGTGTTCATTTAATGTGTTTGCAACCCGTCGTTTCGATATGTCAGTTTAATGTAAACTGAATACCTGTAGATAGTTAAGCTTTACTTTGAAAGGTTGATTAAAGAAAATTGAAATTATTGCGATCTTATTTAAGATTCGAATTAAAGCCTCGACGATTTAAAAATATTATAGGAATCAAAATTAATGCAGCAAGCTCTTTGATATCGTGAAATAATTGAGTACATAATAGAAAAAATACATCTAGAACATATTTTTATACGACGGGAAAATTTTTCTTTTTTGAACAATGATCAAGGTTTCCGACGTAACTTCATATTTACTTTTATGCCAATCGCATTACTTAATTCGCTTCAGAAATTGTATTTTTGTAAAGTTTTTTTTTCGCCTAAGGAAACAATCTATAAGGTCGCTTACAATGCACTTTCACTCTTATTGCTGAAGTTTTTAGGATTCATGTACCGTGAGCTAATGTTCTCATAAAGGGCCTTGATATTTTCCTTGTAAGACGCCAAACTAGTTAATTTTACTCACAAGTAAAAGGTCAATGAAAATGAAAGAAACCACTTAAGATTTATTAACACTTAAGACATTACGAAAAGTACACACATTTGTTTTAATATTTATTAGGATTTACACATTGACAAGTAAATACTTTAATTATATATTTTACCGCGAGATAATTGGCCTTACAAATATATTACAAATAATGTACTTTTTTTAAATCAAAGTACATTTGAGTAACAACTCAGTCACTCTAACTTAAACGAAGGATAAGCTCGAGTCCGATGGGCACGTATATGTGCTGACGACGACATATGTTTTAATTGAACTGTCTATGCAATTAAAACTGAAACTGAAGGTGTGTCGATGGATTTACAATACAAAGGCATATTGTAAAAACTGGAATAAACATAATTTCTTATTGTAGAACATATTTACAAACAAACATATTTACTTAGAAATGCATTTACACACCCCTACGCCGGGCTGTGCAATGGCGTAGGGAATGTGGGACTCGCCGGCCGCAGAAGGCGACCGGAATACCCACTAAAACCTGACTGCCCTCTGATGCGTTACAGCGGGGCCACGGGAACGCGTGAGCTTACTTCCGTGACCTCGCCTGTTGTTGTACATCCTAAATCAGCCCCGGGTAGGGGACTGACTGCGTACATACAGAACAACTGGAACGGGAGGTGTACCGGCAATAATCAACGGTGCACCCCCAATGCGGAGCACTGGGAAATAAAACCACCTAATGCTGGTTAACGGAACAGCTTTATTTGATACATAGTTCGCTTTATCTATGTTCTTTGATGCCTAACCAAGCATGAGCACTTACACGAACTACATAGGTCTGTGTGTGTTGCGTGCGCCCCAATCTTTTAGACTTCCTGCCACATATCACGTATGCTCTACATATTTTTCTCGTTGCTGTGTAATCTTCCGGTACTATGCGCAGGCTCCGCTCTAGCCATCGTCGTTGCTACGAACACTTATCGTGGAATATAATTGTAACGAAGTGCGTATATTTGTAGCTTGCTTGATAACCGTTTCTGTAATATTCGGAATGAATTCCCTGAAATATTATAGTCGCAGAGGTATGAGTTTTAAGAATACATAATAAAAATGTAATAATATATGTTGGGTTGCTTTCTCATCTGTAATGAGAAAGAGAAATTATTTTTTCCTTAATTTTAAAAGTTTTAATTTAATTTTAAATTATGACAGTAACAAAACCAAACCAAAATGTCTTTTGTAATTCAAATTATAGATATTAATACAAATAAAGTAAATTACATGTAACAGTTCTAGATAATCTAAATTGGCAATAAAATAAACGTACCTTTTTATATTAATGGAATAAAAAAATTGAATATTTCATTTTATCACTTTAAGAATATAAACTGTTAAACTAGGGAGCAACATAAATATTACAAGAGCTTCATCAAGGTGGAGTACTAAAAGGAAAGTAAAATGCATGCGGAAAGTTGGTTTAAAACTGATGAAAGCTGAAATGACGTCGAATAAAGTTAGTTTATCGCCTTAAGTTCGTAACGCCCAACTTCATAAGAACTCTTTTATACAAAACTTAAAAATTTACTTTTTTAGAAATCAATTTTTTTCGCAAAATCAAAATTAAAAGTAGTATTTTTTTATTTTCTATTATATATTAGAAGGGAATTTCTTACCATAGGGATGTATTTATGTCCAATTGTTTAAGAATTTAGAAGTGCCAATAGCATATTGGTTAAGGGGTTAAGGGTTACTAATCGTGGTGGTCGTGGTATCGAATCCTGTCCCTGACTAATGTCGTGATCCATATCCTAGCACTGACGTAAACATAGGTGTGGAATGGTTACAAGAAACATTAGTAAATTTGATTAATCTTTTTTATTTTTACATAAAATAAAAAAGTAATTTTCTTGCAAATATCCTAAAAGGGGGTGAATATTAACATTATTAAGAAGGTGGTGACAATGGAGATGACAGCAGACAGATTGATTTGGAGGACGGAAACCTGGTGCACCGACCCTACGTTAGTGGGAAAAGGTCGAGATGATGATAGGGTGAATTTTAATAGTTAGTTTTTACGCCATAATTACATTGAATGATATTTCGTTATAAAATCAACTATTTACTACAAAGATATAATCTGTGATTTGTTAAAGCAAATAATTTCAAATTACGGTGTAAAGGCTTATCAAGTTTTGTTTATAATCACATCGTTTTACCGGTACCTTAAATGAATATATTTTACAGAAAAAATGTTTCGTTAAATATAAATAACATTTGTCTCATTATGTGAGTACGTTAAAGCATTTAATAAGGTCAATTAAGAAAACACAAAGCTCAATGTTCGTGGTAGCGCGTTGATCCTGTTTTAATTAAAGTATTTTACAAAGAAGAGTTATAGCCGGGTATATATTGATTTTTTTTTATGTTCATTAACTTTTAAAAGTATTAATTATTATTTTTGTCACATAATAGCATATAACAGTGGTAGATCCCGCAACAATATTTGTTGGGTGCACAAATGTGCCGGATCGACCGGTGAAATACCACGACCACATAGAAGACAGGCGTCAAGTGGAAGCAATTCCGTGTTACATCTAATAAGTGTGGTGCCGGAGGCCTAATTTTAGTGCTCTTTCTCTTTCCACCCTTTCTTATTAGGAAAGGATGGGAAGGAGAAATCGATTTGACAGAAGAGGGGATACATAGGCAGGGCAATGTATTCTCTTTCTGTGCATCCCCTTTTCCTTTGACTAAAGGCAGGCAATTGCGGATGTCTATAGGCAGCGGTCGCCTCGCTATTACGGCGAATTCAGGTGGCCATTTGCTTGTTTGTCACCATTATTATTTTACATTAAATATAATATTATTAGTAACTATAATTGATTATTTAAATATTAAATTTTTTGGATGTTGGTTAGCGCTTTTGTGTCTTTTGATTATTTAGGTATTTGTCAGACAAACATATAACTTACGGTTGTTATGGTAACGGTTCAATAAAAGCACAGAATACTCGTCAGATTTAATTGTCGAAATGTATGTATAAAGACTCCGAAACAAAAAAATTGAAAAAAGTTTATTAGACTACGCTTTTGTACAGGTATTTAGGCACTGAAAATTCACGGATGTGAATATATAATAGCGTATTATTGAAGTTTGTCTGTCACCTAAATTTAGTTTTCGTTTTTTTGGAACCCTGGGATTTCCTTCCCGGGAAAAAAGGGTTAGAAATTGTATAATGGAGGTGGATATTTTTAGAGAAGTAATTTTATTTGATAACGGTCTTACATGATATCCTTTTGAAATTATTCGAAAAGTGTATCATAATATTTTGTTCTCAATAAAATATTGTTTGGAATAAAACTGGATATTTTCGTTTATACTTTTACGTGTTCTTTCAGAAATTAATAGATGGATAAAAGAAATTTTATAGTGTAGGAAATGTCCGAGTGTTTAAAACACAGAAATGTATTATTAAATTTTCGCTAGTTATCGTAAAATGTAAGCTTAAAATAATTATTATAGAATATAGTTAAGCTTTTGATAGGTTGAAGAGAAATTACATGCTAGCGAAGTAACGTAAAACAGCCACTCTAATTCTGTATGAACGTCAATGGAGCGTAGTAAAGGCCCTTAATATTGAGGATATTCAGGTGCGAAGAGACTACCTTCCCCCTTCACCTCCTCCTCCCTCGGGGTGGACGATTTCGACCGAACCCCCAATTTTTTGTCATCGACAATCTAAAAGGGCAGTATCCCTCCCATCGATCAGAAAATTGTTATTTATTTTCTCCGATGTATATTTTATGTTTTGGTTCACCGTAATATTTGTTTTTGACAGAGGATTGCTTTAACGTTTTCGACTTTTACGGTTGTTGGCTTTGTTATTTTTATTTTCTGTAATATAATATTAATTGGTTTTATATATTTAAAAAATACGTTGATTTACAAATATATGTATTTTTGTAGTTTATGTAATTTATCAACCATTTTATAAAGCTTCAAACACTTTTCGAGACTAAGTCAAACTAACACTAAATAACCCAAAAACAACCAAATTGTTTGCTCACCTTTTTTATGCAAAGCTTATGCCTTTATACCAATTTCCAAAATTTCAAATATGGCACCTGCACACTCCTTTACATAAAAATATAAAGTATGTTTTAATACTTCATTTGTACAGAATAATTAAACTACAATACTATCATACGTTTGCAACTTTTTACCTATCTATATAATATCTTTTTGGCACGAAAATTGCATTATTGTGTTGTATCGTAGGGCGTTGTCTCCCGGAGCTATGCGTCCACTTGTTCCACGTGTACGGGCTGATATCACACTATCGACTGGACGCGGCCACGCTGTGGAAGCTCTTCAGCCTCATAGAGGAGGGCTACCACAGCAGCAACCCCTACCACAACGCGGTGCACGCTGCTGACGTCACGCAAGCCATGCACTGCTTCCTGCAGCAAGAACAAGTAAGTGTACCAAGCTTTACATTACTGTTTCAATAATACGAACACCATTGTCACAATATTTAAAAACAATATTGTTGTCTCTGTTTTAAAGCGAATAAGAGAGAGAGACGACATCTTGTTTTTTTTGCTTCTTCGTACTACTTGTCTTAGAACAAGTGTTTCAATGGTTGGAACATGCAGTTATGGTTTCGATGTTTTGATGCCTACAAGATGCAAACTCCTTCTATTCTAGAAGTATTTAAAAATACTGTTAAGTCACTATTGCGTACTTTTGTGTTACACAATTTTCAATTAAAGTATGTACTCGTATGTGTAGTATGTTTGATTCTTCAGTACGACTAACGTTGCTACAGGTAAGGACATAAGTTACAAAAAACGAATAAAAAAACCGAAGTCAACATTAAAAGGTAAAAAAATGACATGCAAAACTTGACAAATATATAGGACTAATTAAGTCCCGCTTCAAGCTATAAAATCCGCTCCGTGATAAATCCAATTTGCATGAAACTAGCGACATGCAATTTAAAACTTCAGCTATTCGATGATCCATAGGAAAATGGTAGTTGTAGCATCTGTATTCGAGTCTGTCAATCAATTTGCCGTCTCAATTGATGCAGTAACCGAATTGTGGCGTCAAATATAATTGGTATATATTTGAATAAATAAAAATAGTCACAGGCGTATAAAATACTAAGCATTTTTTTTTGGTAAATGTTAGGATTTTCATTTCTATTTGCATTTAAAAATATTTATAACGAGCACGTAAATATGTTCATTTAATTACAACAAGCTTTTTGTATTACAAAATTTAACTTACTTTAAAAACAAAATAAAATTACATTCATATACTTGATGAATTATAAAATTTGACCATAGTTTACAAACTAAGCATATTCACCACATACATGGCACGTATTCTTAAACCATTTCCCAGCTATCGTCAAAATACATGCTCTTAATTTGATATTCTACAAAATCTGCTATGCATTTGCCGCGGCACGGAACACGTTCTGTTCTCTTCAAGTATTCCATATCCATGTCTATGACCCATTTATTTTGTGTATCTCATAATGAATGCATTGCAAACATTCGTTATTTAAGTTCCTTTCGTCAACGCCTCATTAAGACATGGACAGGATGAGATAATACTATTACACTACTTACTAAAATAGGAATTTTAAGTTTTGTGATAAAAATGATCACTTTTTTTTCCTCACACTGGTCCTCAAACCTCTGCTTTTCTTATTAGTCTTCTACCCTTCCTATCTGTGTCCTCGACATCTTCATCTGAATCTTGGCAGACATCCGTGTCTTTCAGCACTTCTTTGTTACTTATTTTGGTTTCCCCTAGACTTCGACCTAGAATAGAAAGACATCTGCAGCGCCTTTAGTATAACGTCTACAATGAAATAATGACCATGATTTTTTTAATATTTTCTAAATAACAGCATCCTACATTACAATACCTTATTCTATTTCTCATAACGCTTCAATAAATACGGCATATTACGTCGGTATTTCATTACAAACAAAGGAAATGTCAAAGACGCATCGGGTTAATATCGCTCTAGTGGTCTACGACTGAGCTCCAGAGTTATTTCTTCATAACTTCTTTTATACATCCACTGAAACTGTAAGATCATTCCACTATCAAGCAGAAAAAATAGAATTCAAATATTGTTGAAATTATTACTTTACTAGCTAATTTATAACCCAGGTTTCGTTGCAAAATAACGTCAAAAATTCTAAATCCGGTCTTTATTATTTTTTTTTATTGAATAGCATTTTTTGCTTTTTCGTTTTTTTATACAAATACATATTCCGGCGTCCGTGGAATACCTTAAAAATGTTTTATATATCTGTCCAGAGGTTTAGGTACCCATCGAGGACGAACATACAAAAACTTTGAATTTGATTTTAAAAAAATATGTGCACCTGATAGATATTTATTCTGTTAAAACAATATTATCCAATATCTCGTTGAATGCTACATTGATTTCAGACCGACAAACTACAATATGACACAGTTCACTAATAAAGGACCTTATGAATGAAAACCCACGGCAAGCTTTCTCAAACAATTTATTTATGCAGCAATATTCAGCAGCATTTTGTCCTAAGAAATACATTAACATAAAATAACTTCATTGCTTTTTGTTCATCTCCCATTTTTGTCCTAACATGCTTATTTTTCATTATACTGACTGTTGAGTCCCTTGTTATTCTTACAATGTATCCATCCATCCATTGTCCATCTAAGAGAAAATGAGTAAGAAGGGGGTGAATTCAGATATGACGGCTGATGGAGATGTATGGACGAGTAGTATATACTGTGCCGACCCTCCGTAGGAACAAGGGCAGGTGGATCATGCATGTAAATCGTATGCAGAGGATTGATTTCAATTCTTGCAGTCTAATTGTGTAGGAATTACAACCGTAAATTGCCAGTCCTTTTGTTGCAATTGTAACTCACTAAATATAAAGACATATCAGTTAGTCGCTTGTTAAGATGCTAATTGTACACCGGATACTGAACTTGTGCACTATTCAATTAATGACTGTAATGTGTATGTACAGACGTAAAGAATCTAATTTTAGTATTCTTTATTCTTTAAGTAATTTCCTATAAGTGAAGCGAAAACTTTGAACCACATTTTAAAGAAGTTGCGCAAACTGATGAACGTGATTTTTGACACAATTAATATCAACGTGAATAAGTCTATAAAGCTAATCCAAATAAAAAATATTTATAGTAAAATTCTAACTTAAATAAATTATGAACGATTTTCGAAGAAAGGGCGACCACTAGTACAAATATAAGGTTAATATTTGTTGTAAATAAATAAATTTACTCGCAAAGTATATAAATATAACATATTTATAATTAATAGCATTCAATTAGTGAAATACCTACGGGATTTCTCGAGATTGTTTCAAGTATCCCTTTTATCATTGGTTATGTAAGTTTCTTTGGCAACCAACATCACAAATTCTAATTAGCGCTGTGCTCCTTACCGTCAAATACTACTGCTGTATCGATTCATAATGTCGTCTCTGTTTCTCAGAAATAAATTTAAAAGGATGACAATACGATAATATAAAAGTGCTTACTACATAGACTTAATTTCGTATCACATAACCGTAGGTTTCCACTTTGGAAACATTTCGACCGTCTCATATGCATAATACGAGACTTCCTAAGTAATCGCACGTTCCGCTACCGCGCCGAGGGAGTGCGCTCACAATTGCACCCCGTTCGAGCCGGGGTACCCCAAGGTTCGGTGTTAGGGCCAGTTCTCTTAACCCTCTACACTAATGACATTCCCCGCGTACACGGTGTAGAGCTCTATTCGCCGATTACACCTGCATATTCACTTCCGGTCTTAAACCCGATGCTATATTACGACGCCTCTAAACTGCTGCCAACACACTTGGTGCCTGGTTTCGGAAATGGAGGATCGAAATTAACCCTAGCAAAAGCACGGCGCTCTACTTTTCACGCCAGAAAGAGACTGTTCTTCCATCTATTAAACTCATGGACAGCCCAATACCTTGGGAAGACCAAGGTAAATATTTAGGTGGACTCTAAATATAACTTCTCCGCTCATGTGACCCGGGTCAGGAACCGCGCGGCTTTCATCCTAGGTCGTCTTTCCGCGTTGTTTAATAGAAAGAGTAAAATGTCCCTTCGGAACAAGGTGACACTCTATATATCAGTAGTTCGTCCCGTCATGACGTATGCTAGTACTGTATTCGCGCACATGAGATGTTTTTATTATATTAATACTTCGGCGGCATAAAGCAACGTTAAGAATGAATCTCATATGAAAAGTAATATCATATTTCTTGTAATTATGACTCATTTAACTAACAGTAATGTATAAGAATTCACTTAGTATGATAATTAAAGCATGAACAGCGCAAAGGTTTTATAATAATTAAGTATTCCAAAAAATAGTAACCAAACTTTCTAGTATCGAATAGCATTTATAGTTTAATGAATGTATATTCGCAAAAGTAATGGCTACAAAAAAAATGAATGAGTCAACTAAAAAAAATACAAAAAAGATATGTAAACTTTCCCCGCAAAACTTTAAATCCACCGTCTTTTCTACTTTCCAACTCATGTCTCGTTATGCTACGTTTTGTTTTTTATGTTGCAAAACTTTTTTATTAGAACATTTTTAATTCTTCATGAAAAATGCGTAGATTTAAAATGTACGAAAGGCGGCGTAACCATACAATATTAGTTTCAACGATTTACACGACGATCTTAGATTGCGAAAAACTGGTTTTGGCGATAACAGATAAAAAATGTTGACGACGCGTGCATGTGTACGAACCTCTATTATATCTTCAAGACTTTAAATGTAAGATTTGGGTTTAGTTGGGATTAGACTTGGGTTGTAAGAATCTATTTCTCGCAATAATTTAATGTTATAACTCGAATGAACACTTCAGTATTCCGCGCAATAGAACTGCTCTAATACATTAGTGGAGATTTGATGTTATTACATTTTAATGAAATATCAGCGGCAACGTTTTCGTCCCTACTGTGTACCGAGTCCGGGTCTCATTTAATTTAATCGACCTGTTGTTAGCCTTATCATGGGACTCACTGATTTTTCATACGAGGACAGTGATTCAAAATAAAATAATATATACGAGTATAAGTGCTGGGTACTGTTTAGTCAGAAGTGTCCGCACAAATAATACTAGAACTGCAATTTATTACTCTGCCTCACTGTTCTGCCTTCATGTGAAAAAGGTATGATGCGCTCCTGTCCTCAATACGACTTCTGGAAACAATTATATCAAATTAAATGGCGACCGCCGACAGCGTTAAGATAGACAAGTATCGTTTCTCAGTTCTCGCATCATCAAGTAGCCCATTGGGAAATTAGTAATTGTTTACCGTCGGTGGAATAGCTTTCCAATGTTAGTTAATTTAATGTTTTCCTAATCGCTGGTCGGATAAATTTATACGATATAAAAATTTAATCAATATAATAAATGTTTGCTGAAACAATGTTTATTTACTGCATAAAGGATAGTACCTAAACACATTTTATACCATCAATGTACAACAGTACCTGGGGAAATGTATATTGCAACGATTTCTGAACGTCGATGTTTATATTAAAATTTATTAGGTAACTGACATGTCTTTGATTTGAAATACTACAAGAGATTCAGATTCAAATATTCTAAACATTGAATTTATTATGTATCTCGGTCGATGGACGTGAAGCAAGTGCGCATTACGTTTTAACCTCACTTTATCATTCCCTTTGTGCTAATCTGTAAAGTAAACAAGCTATAAATTCATCTGACAAATCAATTGAATAAGATGAAGTAGATATTGGTGTTGTACCAAAATATACCATCGAAATATAGTGAAATACAAAGAAAATGAGACGGAAAAAATTCTTACGAAAAGTTGTCACGACACTTTTTGCTATATCACCATGGCAACGACGTGACAATATATAACAAAAATTCATAGAAATAAAATATGCTTCTTGTGAAGACTTAAGTTTTTTAAGCATAGAATAAACATTGGTTCCTTCACTTCACAATTGAAAGGAACTTCGTTCCATCCGTGTGTCCCTTGACACCTCTCAAGTTTTTTTATCTTTATAAGTCTGTAAAAATAGACAAGTTTGTATCATCAAGTTAAACACTGAAACTTTCCTAAATAAATCCATACATAATTAATGACATTGTAAGCCGATATGTGTAAATATAATTTCTCCTTGTCATTGAATTCAGGTATCAAATATTTTTTATATTATAATCCCTTTCATTTTCTTTCATAAAACAGACATAAGAGCATGCTTATGTTTTTGTGTAACAGGTTATTGTAAATTCTCACTGTGGGTGTAGATTCGAATTCAAGTTGCGACTCTCGTCACAAATGTTAGCACATGCTTAAGCTTTGTTGAGTACATGTACTCGTATATGTGTACTATGTTTTCTAGGTTAAATATAATATCTAATAATAACTAAAGAAGATTTCAAAAATATGAAATAATTCTATTCAGTAGTTAATATTTTATATTCTGGTATATTTGCGAAGGCGCCTGTAATTTGTATATTTTATAAAATACAATAAAATTAAACTCGTGTGGTTGTAAAAAGGTTTTTAATAGTAGGTATAATGTTTTTATTTTTTTAGGCAGAAAACGGGTTCTTTTTCCTACAATATATTTTCAATTATAAAATACACACAAATATATTTCAGTGAAAATAAATAAAAAAAAAACATAATTTTGATCCGCTCAACAAAATGATAGTAAGCCTCTCGAGTTCGCCAAGTTTTATTTTATTAATTATATTTTTTAGATTAGGTCATTGTTTGAAAAAGAACCTTTACAAAATAAATGTACTTGAACGAGAAACACAAATGAAAGTTACTATAACAAATAACACAACGGACTTGATTCTTTGTTACTTTACAAAGGAGAACGCTTACCTAATTTTGATACACTGATCTAATACTTTTGTCCTATTCTGAAAACAAAGGCTAAAATTTTTAAACAATACACTTTAGTATTTATGTGTGTGTAATATTTTTCCAGAACTAATGTAATATTTTTTCCAATATGTGTTACCTAATATTATATGAAATAAACAAATAAATAAAATAAAAACATTTTTGCGCGACTAAGAGCATAATTACTACTACTACTACTAAAAGAATTATATGAAAGAAAATTATTTACATCAACTTATCCGAACATTTTGATTTCTTGAAGGGTAGCCTTAAAAAATGTTGTTGTTTTTTTCACACTTATCCTGTTGTCCACCGAATATAAGATTAAGTCTCTTCAATGGTAAATGGCCAATCGTTGGCTGGGTTGCGAAAGGCAGTAGCATTAGCACCAAATGGCAAGTCAATACAAAGATATATTAATCCATATTGGTTGTGCCAGTTTCCAATAATTTACACGTTTAAATACATTTTAAAACTGATTTTTGTAATTTGTAAATATTTTAGAATTTTGGTGTTATTTATTGACACCTATCTTTGTATCACCGATAGTGATTTCCATTAAATTGCCAAGCAAAAATGTCGCTTGGATACATTCCTTGTAAATTATCGTTAATTTTAATGATAAGTTATAGCCCTACATACAAGAAAATCCTAAAATTACTTACCTCTGTTACAACAATTTTCAGCATTATTTCGAAACCACAAATCACATTTGAAATTATTTGGGTGCGACTAATTCTAACACCGTTAACTGATGAGGTTTGCACTAACCGCAATACATGGCCTTTGGTCATTTTCTAATTCCACTTAGTTACCTAATAAGAAATTTTAAATGGCGACCGGTTGTCCATTTAACAAATATGAATACTTTCCGTCTACAGCGTTGTACATGTGTCCTATCGGCAAAAGACATTTTTGCACGTATTACACGAGAATAATACGTTTGTATTCGTATGGCTGTTCCATTATTTTCTGTAACCAAAATTGAACGATGCTAGATTGTTGTGTCAATCAAGACGTATCCTTGCTCGGAGTGTAGGGTTTTAGAGAATACAATCTTCTTTTAACATACATATAGTACATCTAACAAAAGAAGTTTCTACTTTAGGTAAAAACGACACGTAAATAGTAGAGCGCAGCGTAACAGTATATAAGCTAATGCAAAAAACATACATGTATTGTGTTGTATATTTGATTCAATAAAATGACAATGTTGACAGCCCTGAGGGATTTACTTGTTTGTTTTATTCTGTAATTACACAGTTCATGTCAATTGACTATTTTTTGATGTCAATAGGTCGAGTGTTTGGAATAACAGAGCGGTAAAGATAACAACAGTGATTATTGTGTTTAAGTTGGAATTATTTTTATATATAGCTATTTCTAAAGCTATTTCCCTCACGCTTTCGATCTAACGACTGAATAATTATTTCAAATTTATTAATCTAAATAATTTATCATTACGTCACAAAAATATCTAAATTAATATTGTGTTTTGTTATTTAAAACGTTTGTTCACATTTGAACTCCAGTCGAATGCTATAAAACGTCTGTAACGTTGAAGCGGTCAATTTTTAAATTAAATGCTTTCAATATTTTAGTACTCTACTAACAATGTCTTTTGTTGGTTATTGCAAAGTTTTCAGACGTTCCCTTTACTTAGCTAATTCGTTATAAAAGAACAAAGAACTAAAGAATATTTTTCTATTGAAATTTGGAACTTATAATTTCATTGAAACACTTGTAACGCGGTAATTTTAAACAATATAAGATCCATAAAACATTTGAGATCTATTTCACTTGATATATTTTCCTTGTCGAAAAATAACTTCGTAATCAAATTTTATATGTAGGTTAATTTAAGTTAAATTTACGTCTTTGGTACAAAGAGATATGAAAGCTTGAAGCTGAAAGCTTTTGTTGCATAATTTTGCGGTTGAAATGCAAATTATTTACCATTTTTTCCGTAATTTATAAATTATTGCAAAAGTTCTAGAAGAACGACGTTAATCAATCGTTTCTTATTTCAGATATTATTACAGAAATAATTTAGTAATTTAAAAGAACTAAATTTAAAACTTAAAAAGATTTCCTGGATGAAATGAAGCCTATTATTTGTGTTGAATTTCAAAATCTATTATTTATGCGTTGTACAAATGCGACAATGTAACCTCTAGGCTAATAATAGAGACAGGAATAATACGAGCAAGGTAATTTGTACTTTGTATACAATACAACATAACGTAAGTTTTATATATTTTGCGAAATACGAATTATCCAAGCATATATGAAAGAATAAATAATCTAGAAAAAAGTCATAGTATCGATGTAACCGTGTACTTCTGCTCGAACGCCAGAGATTAACTTCCACTAAACCGGTCACTCGTGTGCACTCTCAATAGGGTCTACGAGGCTTATCTACAATCGTAGCATGCACCGCCAATCAGCTGTGCTACGTTGCTACGGATGATAATATGTATTATTCAGCACGGACACTACACTCTGTATTCTTAAAGTGGACTAGGACTGCAGTGACAATTTTATTGATAAATATTTCGGTCCATTTCAATGTCTTTCACTTAATAGAGACTACAATATGTGTTATCTTAAATCGGTATTTTTTATTGTTATTTTCGATCTCGGAATAAGTAAAACTTTAATGATACATTATTATAAATGAATTAAAACTGTTTAATTCACATTTAAGCTCACTACAAGCCATTAGTTTTAACGTTTGTTTAGTTTTTAGAAGGCGTGAAGCGGGCTTTAATTAGGTGTAACCTCTTAAGGTTCTGAAACTAGTCAGTGCCGAAACCGAAGTAAATAAACGTAAATCTACCTTTTAATTAGTTTAAATTCGGAATTGTATCGCTTAGGCTTATTCATTTTTAATTAAAAGTCAAACAGTGTCTAATTCGGTATCACGTATATCTCTTCTACGAACATGCCTCTTCATTTTCGGATAAATGCTCGTCGGTAAATACTTTTAAAACAGTCATCAATTACTAACACTTACTTTTTAACAATTTCTTTGTCTATAGATCCTGCCATTTATGGAGCCGCAGGAGCTACTGGCTTGCCTGCTGGCGGCTATTGCGCATGACCTGGACCATCCGGGCGTAAACCAAACCTTCCTCATCGCCACCTCAAACTATTTGGCAAAGCTGTACAATGTAAGTGTTGATTTGTTATAGAGTAGAATTACATTGATATTTAATATTTTACATATATGACCAACCGTAATTTTAGTATTTTTTAAAATTTATTTGCGTATTTTATTTTATTTACATTTTTAAGCAAGTAATTGATCGCCTAATGTACGCCTAACTTGTAGCAAGTTGCCACAGACTTGTTGATTTTCATATTAACAAATAAAAGTACTTATGTTACTAGTTTCAACTAAAATTGAATATTAGTTAACATTTTAATACAGGCAAATGATATCGCTTGTCACAACTAATATATACAAAGTCGACTGTTTAATCCATGTGCATTACTGGCACTGTTTGTGCACTCGTGTTAATTGTACATTAATTATTACACAATATGTACGTGGTATTTACGGTAAGTTGTACTGGTATTGTGGATTTTCACTGTTGACATACTTGCATAATATACTGTCATCCCTTTTCATTTTTTTAGACAAAACAGAGACAGAAAACACGCGTTGCTTACTAAATCCTCTACCGTGAGGATTAGCTTAATACCTACTGTATTAACTAATTGCTACAATATATTTATATTGACTTCGACATATAATTTAATATGCAGTGCTTAGGTATGTGACAATTAAACTAATCTCGAATTAAATGTTAATCCTTTTGATATGTCATGAATTTTAATTAGTGTTGTTTGTTATTTAAGTCATATATTAATTCCTATGGTTTAAGTAGGACATAGAGACGTTCAAAGGTTACTTCTGTCAGAACAATAGATAAAATTTAAACCTCGGTTTCTTGATACTATAAATCTTCTAAAAGATTTGGAGCTTTTGTAGTATACGTAACTAATTTACATAGAAGAGATCTTTGTACTCGAAGAACGTAAGAATCTGATATATCGAAATACCTCTGACATCAACTTAGATGATTTGTTTATGATGTGTAATGCTGTTCACAGTTATGTATGTACCTTATATATTACTTACGATTATACAGAATTAGAAATCATCCGTTTTGACTTCCTTAGATTGTTGTCGTGGTGTTGGGATAGTGTTGGTTTAAACCCCTACAACTATAGTGCTACCTTACAGATATACTGTTAATAATAAATACATAATAAACGCAACTGAAGTTCCTCTCGTATTGCGGATATCCATGCGTCGATGATCACTTCATCTATCCCGCTGCTCTTTTGCCCCATTCTCTTCATAATAAAGTGTGTATATGTGTGTGTATAAATGTGGAAACTAAACTACTTCAAATGATAACAGCAGGATTGTTAACATGCTCGCAGAAGTCTTGTTACATAGCATTAAACTACGAGCTATGAGTGGGTTAATTTATCAAGATGACTGGCTGTTTTAATTGGAATCATCTAACTCTGCTGCGTTAAACTTGTTGTGAACAACGCACTGTATCATGATTACTATTATGCTCTTTAATTTTTTCTTCTATTACGTGTTTTATGTCAGATTTTTTACATATAAATAAAAATGTCTATTTGTAAAACAACAATTTCAGTTAAGTAATAATTTTCATTACTTAAATAGTATATATACTATTTAAAAAGTATATACTATAATATAAATACTTATATAGTATAGTTAAGATTTTGTAAAGTGCAAAAAAAGAAAACGAAAATATATTGATTTTTTATTTTTTTTTTATCTTTTGAAAAAGGTATGTCAACTTTATACACAGTTATACATAGCTTAGTAACGAAGAATTGTGTTTTATAACGACGGATTTTAAGACGACTAGTAGTCACAAAAAGTGATATGTTTCGCTCATTCGTATTTCGTATTCATATTCGTTGACAACATGTTGCACTTTTTAAAAAAAACGAACTCATGAATGACAACTTGAAACATAGTAAAACATGCATTTGCCGTCAGTTTCCATTGCCTTATTAATTGTACAACAACGTATTGTCATCCCTTTTATTTTATTACAAAATAATAGAGGCAACTGGAGGTTTTTTTACGTATCTTGCTACAATGGAAACCTTCACTTAAAATAGCGAGAGCTTAATTATGTTAAGTGGTCATTTATTAAGTTATTCTGTTATTCATTACTGACTTATCCGTAAGATATAGTTTGACAAAATATTTCGTATTACAAACTTTACTTATTCCGGAAAAGGTATATTATTTTAGTATATTACTGCAAAACTTCTGAAAGCAGTGATTAATATTGAATTAGTTTAATATATTCAATAAAAATAGACTATCAGTATGACATTCAGGGGTGGCATATGAATCGAATCACTCATAAAAATAACCTTGAGTCAGAGGGGTAATGACGTTTTTTTTTAATAATAAAAACATTTTGTGCTAAACCTTCTATAGTCTATTTTAGTAAATACGAAACTATTTATGTTTAAGTTCACTCACTCAAAAAGATACAGTGAAAATATTCAAGCAACAATGAAGTTTTCTGTTTTGTCCAAACTTCTCAATCGAGTTACAAAAGGCTACCCCGCAACGCTTTTCATACGTACTCAAGCGAAAACCCTTAACCCGCTGTTATAAATAATATCCCAACCTTTTTGTTTCATATATTCCACATTTACTTTATATATTGGCCGTAATCGATATATGTAGTATTTCAACTTCATTTGTCAAAGGTACTTCGAAGTGTACTTAAGGTTAAGTACATCATAGAGTTAAAAGGTTAATTTACTCTTAGAAATCATACACCAAATCTGTAACTTAAATATATTTCTTGACTTGTATTATACTAAAAGATACGAATCCTCAGGTCGGTTGTAATGCGACCGGACCTTCAAAATTAAGTTCGGATTTGCCAGTCATTTCCAATCGCACTCTCAGAGTTAGCAAGGTTCACCATTGACGGATTACGTCACGGAGGACATCGTCATCATCATCATCTATTGTAACATTTCTCACGAATTTTTAAATTTGTCCCTTTGTGTCATGCAATAACAAGAAATTCCTTTTTGACCCCTTCAAAATGAACTATAAATATCTTATTTTAAATATCTCTTCAAGAAAAGTAAGAACAATCCGATAAGAAAAAATATTTTAGTTGCCAACAGTTTTATCGCCTTAGGGACTAGTAGACTAGTATTAGACTTAACGTATTTTAAAGAGTGAACTGTATTTCGATTAGTATCCATATCCATCCATCCTGTCCTATCATTAATAAACTTTATCCACTTTCATATACCTGATGGTGTGTTTCCATTGTCGACACACTTGTTTAAAAACATATTTTCATCCCAGTCTCTTTAAAAATACACAAAAATATGTATTAAAACAAATGTCATTGCAGTTAAATTTTACGGTAAAGCAATAGCGATCCAATGCCCGCTACTTCGCAGTCCATTGATTAAGGAATATCGTGACTAAGTAATTACAAAGTTACATTGAAACATTTGCAAAGTTTGGTATATTCCTGGAGTGCACTCTCAGACAATCAGCGTAACTAAGATAGAGTTGTAGGAGACACGAGCCTTCCTAACTTTATTTAAATTCTACCTTTCCAAGAATTGCACTTTAATTGAAATAGTTGTTCTGAGTCTGAGATTTTTTTTAAGATTTTGTAAGAAATACGTAGTCTTTTTTTTTTTTCAATTATTACTTCTGAGATCACAGTCTGTAATGGTATAGACAAGTCACACTGTCATCCTTCATGTTTAGAACACGTCGGTGCTTGAGAACCATCACTGGCGGTCGGCGACGAGCTGCCTGATAGAGAGCGGCGTGATGGAGAGCCTGCGCGACATCTGGTCCAGTCTTCAGGAACAGATCTCGGCGCTCATCCTCGCCACCGATATCACGCGGCAGCAGGAATACCTCAACCACTTCAAGGTAAGATTACGACTTACAATTCACGTGTACCTACAAGTAATTACCGCATTCACTAGTCCCTTTGCTTTGGGTATGAATGTGAGAAATATTCACTAAAAAAATACAAAATTTAGTATTAAATAGCTGATTTGCTAAGTATTAGATCTATAAGCAGTCGTAGAGCCATCTAGCGGAGATTGGTAAACATTATGGCAACTCGCCAGTAACCTCGTATTCTACATGCGTATTTAAAAACATACCTTAATTTCTTTATAAAAATTCTAACATATCCTTGTGCACGAAGCAGTATAAAATAACTAAAAAAAACGACAAAATCACAACATTCATTAAGAAGTTTTCCTTAAAATAATATTTTTAGTTCTCAAAAGCTTTACATGCAATGTTAGCAAACGAAAATATTATTGTAAAACTAGTAATGATGTGACTTGAAAACATATCTTTGTGACCATTAAGATTGTCAAAAAATACTTTACTGTAGACTTATAATAAAACTTTTACTCGCTAACACTAGTACGATATTTTATCGAAAAAAAAAAATGTTTACGTTCATATGTTGTCAAGAATCTCTAATAAATAAAACAAAAAGTTACACTTATGCCGTGCTTGTTATGAATGGGTGATAATAACTATAGTTATTACTTAGTTTTAAGTCAATAATACTTTAAAGTGCTAGTTAAAGTTAACAGTTACGTGTTAAAACAATTAAGTACACTGTTATCTAAAGGCATGTCTAGATTTGAACGTAATTTTTTTACCGTAACGTCACGACCTCGCATCCCAAAATAATCAGTTATTTTGGTCCCGATCCCGTAATAACGGGTTGTAGTGTCAACTGCGCGTTATATTTAAACTAGCGTTCCACTATTTTACGGATGCGTACCGCTTTTAAATTAACCAATTAGCACACTGTTATGAAACCGAAACAGATGCGAAGCAAAATTTAAACTTTGATCAAATAAATGGCATTAGATCTTCATTTTTTTCAATCATCATTTGTTTTTAGACGAACCATCATTTTAGTATTTACCACACAAAATTAAGTAAATGAACATTGTGATACAACTACAAGGGTTATAATTGTTTGTTAAATAAAAAGTAAAACTGTATTTAATAGCAGTCTGCATCTCATTTGATAGCATTTCAATTTAGTTAAACGTTTTAGTGAAAGCAATTTAAATTATCGAGCACCTTTCGTGCTGCATCGATGGATTTAGCCATAGAGTAGTCGTAATTACATACGTTGGCGCAAAATAGATTCTGCACTCACTCAATTTCAATAACCCCTAGAATATTACATTTCAAAATAACGATGTAAAATAGCATCTTAGAATTATTTATTAATTCCTTAGATAAATTTGAGTTTGTTTTTATTAAATTGTTTTTGAGTTTTAATTAGTACTTTTCATGAATTTTAAGTGTCTCAATATAAACAAAAAAAAAATCCCCACTTTAATATTTAAGCACTATATGAAATCTTGATTTTCTAATTTTTAAGATACAATGTACTTGAGGAGCGTTAATGACAAAAGTCACGTCACTCAATTCAATGTGGGTATTGAAATTAATTCTGTGACTGTATAATCCAAAACATCACTTATTATTTTCCCATTCTACAATCATAATAACATTTTCTATCAGAACAACAAGTTCGCAGTAAAAGCTTTTCTTGCAAACTAACTGTCAGCTTTATGTCCTGACAACTTGTTTTAGTCATTCCACTGCAGAATTTCTTCGTGAACATTGAAACCGCTGTCGCGGAAGAAAGTCGGGAAATTGAAATAAAATCTTACCGAAAAATCTATTTCGTAAACGATAACTTTCGCAATTTTAAATTAAAGAAGATACAGTCAAAAATGATAAATATTTTCCTAAGACTGATAAAAGTTTATTCTAACTTGAAATTAAGAATACGCCAAAAAGGTAAAAAACTTTGAATATACATCAATACGTAGAGAAAACTCTAAAATTATTATGAGTTCTTGTCGTAAATAATGAATTGACAATATTTTATGTTGAATTTTTTAAATCTATACTAGTTTAATAACAGGCTGTTGACAGATTTTATCCCTCAGTTGACTTAGTTACTGTGAGGTACGCAACGAAATTAGAATGTATATGGGAAAAATGTTCACTCACGCTTAAATAAATTTTACGTACGACGTGCATGGTAATGCTTTTTGCTGTTGCCAGAATCATATAGATACTGTGTGTTATAAATATTTGGGTTCAAATTCAATTACCTGAAATAATGCATCTTACTAATATTCTAAATGTGAATGTTTAGATGGATGGATGTTTTTTTAAAGGTATCTCCGGAACGGCTGAACGGATCTTGATGAAATTTGGCACAAATTTAGAACACAGTATGGAAGAACACATAGGCTACTTATAACTTTTTTTAATTTCGCGCGGACGGAGTCGCGGGCGACATCTAGTAATGATAAAACGTCAAGAAAAGAATGTACGCTGTCATAGCGTCATTCAACTGATGCCGACTGCTTTAAACTATGCTCCATGAATTCGTAATCCTTTTTTCTTTATAATTTTTCTGATCGTGAATGGAAAAAGAATTACGTAACAATCTATTATCTAACGCATCCATCGTTAATTAACCTGTCTAGCACCGCCTCTACGGACTTTTGTCCATCGATAAAACACAAACGATTTATAACAAACTAGCTGTCGCCCGCGACTTTGTCCGCGCGGAATAAAAAATTACCATAGCAGCGCCATCTATTGATTACTTACTCAACCCAGTCGAAAGGTATCGACATCTGTTAGAATCA
>JAOPJD010000025.1:1379187-1394017 GCA_026167825.1 Papilio polyxenes | reverse complement strand
CCATTGGCCTGTTGTGTTAAAATAGTATTTAAATTATTTTTTTCGGATGTGCGATTTTTTTGACGCCGAGTGTAGTTTGTTACTAACAGTTTGATGGCTCAGCGTTCGGCTCACGATTTTTCTGACACTTTTTGTTTTTTCATTGAGGTTATTTACATACTATTTAAGCGATTGCGTTAACTCATGAGACGTAATCATGTTTTAAGGTAATTAAATGAGATTTATAGATTAGGTCAAATTTAAACGCATAAAAATGTTTCAAAACAGTCTAATTATCTTGATCGTAAATTTGAAATCCTAAACTCATTTTAGAATCTTGCTTATTACATGTAATAAATTATTTTGAAATGTATACCATGTCAAATTGATCATTTTTTATAGATAACTAGCTGTCTAACGCGACTCCGTCTCCGCGCAATTAAAAAAAACTTAATAGGGGTATGAAAAATAGACAGTAGCCGAATCTCTGACCTACTGAATATGCATATAAATGTAGTAAAAATCGGTCAAGCCGTTTGGGAGGAGTACGGTAACTAACATTGCGACAAGAGAATTTTATATACGAGTATAAGATTAACTATTGCTTAAAGGCAGCTATAATTTTGACTCTGAACAGCAAATATAATATATAAAATAAGTTGGCTAGTACTAAGTATTGTTTATACTTATTTTGTCATACACGGATAACATTCGGCGTTGAGCAATCATTTGGGGTTATCCATACACGGACCGCGGACATTTTACGAAAAAAAAAAATACTTACAACGTAATTAAGTCTTCAAAGGTTTATATGAAACACTTCGATCGGATATTGAATTTTAACTGTGATCTAGGACTTCAGCAAGAGCAATTCTTACATCAATTTAAAAATCGAGTATCTCTAGTAGATATGTTGCCTTATTTTAAATAATTCTTATTCCCATAACAAAAAGACTGGTAGCCTCATGTTTTGAGTTCAAGAAATCCACATCTTTTTATAGGTATATAACTTACAAACACTTATGTATTTATCTATCAGTTTTTATTATTCAAAGTAGGCAAAGGTTATCTTTGTATATTGAAAAAGACGTTTTTTTTCTCAAGTTATCTTATATCAGTGTTTTAACAGTATTGAAATTTTCTTACCATCGATAAACATCAGAATCTATACCATCTTAGAACCATACATATTTCGAAAAAAATTCATGTCATCCATGTTTTTTTTTTGGATATTAAGAGAAATGCAGTCATTTTCAGTCGATCAAATATACTATATAAAAAAAGTAATATAAAATGTTGTTGTTTCCTTTTGTCTCACCCATTTTGTTTAATAACAAAAGAACTATGCATACACTATAAAAAACATGTAATGGAAAAGTAAATAAGAGTTAACAGCAAACGTCCGTATTAATTAAGTCAATTTACTAAGAAAATACATTCGATTAATACGTGCATGTAATTGATTGCAAAAGGATTTGACGTTGATGTGTTAGCGAGCCACTCGTTACGACACGGTGACGTGACGACGCGACGACACAAGGACGTCACGTCACGAGAAGTATTTAAAACGCATTGTGTAACCGTTGACATCGTACGCTTGATTTAAAAGCAAGTGGGTGATATTAATTGACCTGCTCACCTGCCGAATGCAATTTTTTCCCCCACTTTTGCCTGATATTTACAAATACATATGTACCTATCATCGTTATGATTACGAATACGAACGGGTACAGGGATAGGACTACGCATAGGACATAGATGGATTGAGTAAAAAGTAGTATAATTAAGCAGAAATTGACTGAAATGACGGAAGGCAGATGGCTCTAGCTGTCCTAGAGTGCCATGTTAAGTGGGATTAGAACAGGGAGATGATGATGTACATGTTCCCTTTAGACCCTGTTCCATTTAGACTTCTATCGTCTTGTTATAAACCAGGCACATTAAGAAATCGAAAATTAACAATTAAATTAAATACCAAAGAGACAAAACTGTATTAATATATTAATTAAATGATGTAGAACCTTGTTTATATTGTGCTAAAGTTTTAAATCTAATAACAATTTTAATATAGGTACGCTTAACTAAAGAATACTCAATTGCGTTACTGTGAAATACTACAGAGCAGTTCTGTAAAAGAACAATTAAGTGCATACGCCGCGCCGACGCTCGCCAGCTCAATGTAATCGAAACCTATGGCAATTATTTTCACAGCAGCAAATTCTATTTTTTTATGTGCCCCATGTATTCGATAACTGCATTCGCATTTAATGTGTTTTGACGGATCCTACGAATAATGTAACTTATTTATTGAACAAAATGACTGATGTACATTTCGAACTCTGCTAAAAATTATATTTTTATTCCTGAAATCAATATTTTTATATCTTGTTTAAATCATGAGATTGTGATTGGATTATAGTCTTAATAAGAATACTTTCAACTAATAATTATAGCGGATTTCAACTGCAGTGACACTTATATTGACACATATTGTCTCTCTTTCTCTCTCTTCTTGTCATTCTCCTTTGAAAAACAGAGACGACGTTATTCCTCAATACCTGTCAATGCAATAAAAACCTGTAACAAAAATTTATAGTAATTTTCGGTGTAGTGTGCAATCAGATGCAGCAGAATGGTTTAAGTTTGTTTTAAATCGCCAGGATGAAGTTAACTCTACTAAATAGTAACTTAAATGACAACGTGCGTGCGCACAATAAAGTGTAAATAATTATTAGATGGCGCTATTAAACGAAATTTATTATTATTCATAATTATCCAGTGTAATTAGTTAAAAAAATCCGGATCATTAATAAATGAAGTAATACAGACGTGCTAATAAGATGCAAGATACGAGTATAAATATAATTTATCCTCTATTCCCAATTTTTATCCCACTATTTCTGTGATCGGGGCACCAAGTTTTCGTCCCCCAGACATATCTCGTTCTCACAATATTCCGGTTCGTACCAATTTTATTTTCAACATTATCACAATTTTTATTGTTCGCTTGTTAATCCTTTAAGTAATCAAGGATTAAGTTACGTTTTATTTTTCTTTTAAAAAATAAAATATTCCAAGAAATCTATTTAATACTTATATTTTTGCTAAAAGGTCTTATTTCTGTTATACATTATTATTTGTGAAGTCTTAAAATACTCACACTGCAGTATTCTATTTTATTTTTGTACGGTATTTCTATTTATATATAAAAACAAATTGTAATCAACGAAATATTTCGAATTGAAAAGAGAAACTGAAAAAGATTTCCATGAAAAATAATAACAAAGTGAACGAATGCGCTATAGTGATAAAAACGAAAGCGTCAGTTCAAATTGCGTCGTATTGTAGCCGGCGATGTGCGTTTGTTTCTCTGAAATTAAGTCGAAGGCTCTCTGTTAAATACGAAAATAATTAATTTTGTTGATCTCTACGTTATTGGAATGTAGAAATTGAGCTCTGTTCCGAAGGAATGGAGCTGTAACATTGTTTACGATATTTCATAAAAAATAGCACATGGTATTTTTTCTTTGTTGATTTTTTTGATATCACAAAAAATTTGAATTTTTTGTTTATAAACATTCGAATAGTGTTTATAATATTTTGTATTAAACTGAACTGTATGTGAATGTGTTCGACCAATATGTGCGTTTAATAAAATTGCCTTTCAATCGAGAAAGAACAATAAAGGCTCAATATTACAATAGATTAATTTAGTACCAAAGACATTTAACATATACGTACATATAGACGGGACATAAAGATCCAAACCGTACTCTCAAAGATGTTACGTTCTTTTGACTATTCAGTAACGATTTAACGATTATCCTTAAAGTGCTTATAATGTCCGCTCTATAACAGTATTATATTTTAATCTCTTTATATAGTAGTAGGTATCAGAGGCCGCCTGTAACCTCGCCAGCTTAGATACGAAATGATTTTCGTCTCACTCGGTGATAACGTTTTTGCTCGTTAGGGTTTAGAAATTGTAGTTTTATTCATCATCTCTAAAACGTTCCAAGGGTGCTGACACACTTAATTAACCATTTAGTCTTTTTATATCAGAGGTAATTTTTTGACTTTTTTTTTAATTATTTTAAATCTTTCGAGTGTCCATACATAACAATCCATATAGTCTCTAGACATATATATGTACATATACCTTATATTCTGGTCTCACTTTTTACTTGTTAAAATGTAACGGATTTAATAACTCGTATCTTTGTGTGTCTATGATGTATGTATTTTAAACACACCTTCTCTTTTGTCCTTTGGACTTTTTATTCATACATTATATACCCGAATGTAATTGGACTATTAGTTTCTGGGTGCAATGCACCTACGTTGACGCTATCGGGCCCCTCGTACACAAGTCTACGCAAATCTCAGACGCTATTGTTCGATCCTTTCGTCGCGAATATCGCGAAGAGCGCGCTCCGTTCACACAACGTGACATCGTCAACACCAATCGTCTAGTTGGTCAGTACAGGCATAGCAACTACACGGCTGACACGAACTTACAATATGTGAGCGACTGACTTCGGCGATAAAAAAAAAGCGCGTTGCTGGCCCGTATACAAACCTCTGACATTTTTTGCGTAATTCGCGGAGAGTCTAAAATCACCGAGTATCAAAGATTAATGTTTCCTTGTGTACAAAGGTCCTAGTGTCTCACCACCTTAACGACGCATTTTCGGCGATCTAATCCGTACGTCCGGGTAACTGGGTTGTGTACATAGAAAAACTCGGTCAGATCTGCGGGCAATCTAGTTTATGGTACGAGCGAGATTAACGCACACGCCATAAATCCACCGCCCGCTGCCGCTGCCGGCGCTGCTGTAATCCCAAACTCATGTTGCGTTTTCATTACCGACACCTGCCATACTACGAACATTAAAATCGAAAAAAAAAAAAAAAGGCTTACAAATTTTAACACACAAATCTTTAACAAGTGTACTGATACTGTTGTCCACAGCTTCACAAATATGTGTTGTTGATTCTATTGTCTCTACTTACAATTTAATTAACTTGAAGCAAAATCTTTGTACCCCTTTTTAAGTCGTGAGGTTTGACATATTTTAGAATACTTAATATTTCTAATCAAAATTTTTAACAATCTATAAGTATGAATTATGGTCGCATTTCGAACAATTGACAGTCGCTAATAAAAAATATTTCTTTATCATGATTGGAACAACGTTTCTATTTCAGGGTCACATCGACACCAACACGTTAGATTTGAGGAAACGCGAACACCGCTTTTTGGTGATGCAAATCGCCCTCAAATGTGCGGATATCTCCAACCCATGCCGGCCCTGGGACATCAGTAAGAATTGGAGCTTCAAGGTTTGCGAGGAATTCTTTAGACAAGGTGACTACGAGCGCAAACTCAACCTGCCTGTCTCCGCGTTGTGTGACAAGAATAATATATCTGTGCCGAAAATTCAAATAGGTAAGTTTTTTTAGTAAATACATTACTCATATACCGATCCACCGCAGCATTCAGTATTAGAAATTTATATTAAAATATGATAGGTAATTAACGAAGTTTAACGCGAGACCATTATGTAAGCGCCTACGCGTTTTACTTTGAAAGTATATATAGGTAAGTGTAGTATAAAGTAAAATATATATTTTTTTTATTTAATATGAGTTGTGACTGGAAACACGTGATAGTGTATTAAGAAGTTTAATTTTAGTTGTATAAATTTGACATGGCACTAATCAAACGAAACACAATATGTACATTCAGTTTTGCGTATAATTTTTTAACAACCCACATTTTGTACAAAAAATCATGTACATATCACCAACACACTTAACCATAAATATTGTTGTATTAAAAAAGCAGCAAAGCAGCTGTGTTGCTATTTGTTCTAAACTGACCTCTTTCAATAACTTTGTTTCTAATAAAGCAATTAGCTTCCTGCACTTAATTACCGGCACAATAAGTTGTGTTTATATTTAAAATAAAATAACTCGATCAATATAACTTTCCAGGGTTTTCTAAGTATATAGTGACGCCACTGATAAAGGAGTGGCACCGGTTCCTCCAAAACGATCTCTCCACGCAGATGTTAGACAACTTGCTCTCCAATCAAAACAAATGGGAGAGGCTGATTGCGATGGAGGTTTCAGAGGAGAAACCCACAGAAGCGCCTGATACTGACGTGGCGGAGGACAATATCGAGTCCGGCTCTGGTTTGTCCGACAGTTCTGAATTATTGCTGCCCGGACGCAGGAGTTCATTGAATCCAATCAAGCCACGAGGTTTCAAAGAACAATTGAGGCGTTTCTCGGTGCCGCTTAATATTTTCCAAGAAAGAAAAATCAAGCGCCGCGTAAAGAGCCGCGCATCGGCCAGCAGCTCGGAGATGCGACGGGACAATAGCCGGCTCGACATCGAGTTCTCGATACGGTCCCAGCAATGTTCACCAAAGCGAGGCGAGAGAGCAACCTTTTCAACTGAGAAATATTTGAGCACTGAGAATTTATTGCAAGTAGACGATGCTGATGATGATAGCTATCAACAAATCCCTACTTCGGAGATCACATTTCTGGAGTGCTTGTTAGCCTCGCGACATTTGCACAAAAGCGCAGAAGATACAAGATTTTCGCCTCCGACTACCAAGTCAGATTTCTTGCAACGCTTAGAAAATTTAAAAGCGACCAGGTTCAGGTGGTTCAAAAAATCTGAAGCTGAAAAGAGCGATCAGAATGAGGCGTCTACAAGCGGGACCGCAACGCAGGAAGGTGGGCGGCGAGAGAAACGAGGCGAGGCCGCCTTTGCTGTGGGCAGCCGACTGCGCGATAACCTGTCTGCCGTCACACTCGATGGCTTGCACCCGGAACAGCTTACTCCTCGACGGAAGTCAATGCCTGCTGACTCCACGTCAGCGACCACTGGGGGTAAATATTCATTCTTATACAACGTCCCTTCCATTGTAACTTCTTAGCGAAACCGAACCTAAACGAAGCGCTACGCCCATAGTACAAGGCAGGCATGCATCTGCAATTCATGCCACTGCTGTTTAAAAAGTTAACAAATATTTAACGTTTTAGTACGTAATAGTTAGGTACATTTCTACTTTTGTAAATCTAAAATACGAATTAAAAACTTGTTTTTTTTATCATAAAACAGCTCTGAAAGAGAAAAAAGTGCTCGATTTGGCAGCAATTCATTCATTGCGCAAACACGCTGAATCTACGAAGGAGGAAGGCAGACGTCGCCGGGGCTCTGCGCCAGTGCCCGTGGCAGTGTCCGAGCTGCGCGGCCTCGCACAGAGCGCACAGGGAGCCCAGGGTGCCCGCGCCAGCGCTCCCACCGGCACTCGCAAGAAGCCCAGTGCTGTAGCCACTTGCCAACAGTGGCTTGCCAGGGCGGCAAACAACGCACAAGAGAAATCATTCTCTAACATACCACGACGCAGCTCTCTTCCCATCGAGGTGATGACAGGTTGATATCGCTGTGAACGGCTTTTTATTTTATTTTTTTCCTCCATGTTTAAGTTTTATTATTTAAAATGTCCAGTAAATCGTTATTTAGGTGTCGGTGTCGTAGGCACTGTTTTCTTCATTTGTTTCTGTTGTATGTGTAAAATTGTTTATTAGATTATCTTTTATAAGTAGTATTTATTTAGACATATGTAGAAATCAATCTGGAAGACAAAGGAATATTTCCGGATATTGGGAATCCTTTTGAATATTACATAGTTTTAGACAGAAAGTTTTACTTCTTTCTGATGCTATAAATGTTAGAATGGATGGATGATTGGATGTTTGTTAGTAAATATTTGTACAACGGCTAAGCGGTTCTCTATTAAATTTGGCTCAGATGTAGAACATAGTCAGGAAGAACACAGAAGAGTTCAATAATAGCAATAATCATCCAGTTCACTTCCAAATTATTACAATATTTTAGTAAAGTTAAACTCTGTGTCCGCCATTACACATGTTGTACAAAATGAAAAATGCATGGCTAGTTGATTCATTGAACGTTTATTCTTTTAAATGTAATAGTTTCATTTAGAGAAAGTATCTCCTTTATCATCAATCGTTATAAATTAATTTCTGATTTTTATTTATTACGCTGGTCAATGTTAGTTGTTTACACTGTGAACTTAGATATAATTTTATTTAAAATTACATTAATCTGACTAATATATTTATTTATAGGTTCAGCATACCAATGAGAAGATGAAGACTTCACATAGTAAATAAATTGCTCAGTATGTAAAATAGCATGGATATGCGAGTTTTTAGCAATGAGCAAAACATCGACGAAATCGCTCAAAAAAATTAGGATCATAGTTTCAGTGTTACCATATAATAAATGTAAACACTACGCAAACGCTAACTTGAGCCAAATATGGCAGAAAAACTTATATAGTCTGTGGGATGTGTGCCGAAATATTCTCTTGCGAAATTGGTTCTTGTTGAAAAGTTAAAATACACTTTGATGAAATGATAGTAAACAAAACTTAAAACAAAGTGCAGTGAAAAATATAAACTTAATTGATCGATAACGGTCTTGTAAAAATATTTGTTGCGTTTAAAGACATATCGTGCAGTGATTAATAACAAAACTAAATTAGTGATCAGGACTATTTTGGAACTTTAATATTTCTACAAACTTTAAAGAAAATAACAAGAATTAGGACGTTTTACGCCATTTAATTACAAGAAGTAATTATTTGTGAATTCAGTGTAAATTAACTATTTCAAAGTTGTTCAATGATATCATCGTGAACAGTTCGCACAGAAAAAAGTTGTCAGACGTTAATCTGTGGTGTTATTTGTAGTTACCGCCTAATTATGTATTTAAAATGTTTAAAGATATCTCGTTTAATTTTATTGTATTTTAATATTACTACAAGTAAAATATGGGATAATGGCCCAAATCATAGACCCAATTTGAAATAAGAACTATTTCTAAATTTTTTGTTATTACATTAGTACAAATTATTTTATACTGTTTACATTAATTTATTGTTTATTTTAGAACCATTTTATACATTCTCATTTAAAATTTGTTAAAATCGTCGACATTATTTTAAATTATTTACAAAAGTATTATAATTGAATCTTTTAGAGATATTAAATAGATAAAATTGTAGGTAAGAGTCTCAAAAAAACCCTATTTTAAAATTATATGTCTGTAGCCTTAATGAAGAGATGACATTAAAAAAAATAATAAACATTATCAGTGTTAGTAGTAGTAGTAGTTAGTAGTTAGTATTATGGCTAAAAGGTGTAATGATTTATGAATTTTAGATGTATATATTCAGTATTAGATGTGTTCCAAGCTAATGTGAGTTATTGATGTTGTACAGTGATACAAGTACGTCATCTGCTGTGCTCGGACAAAGGGTGTTTTCTCAATAACAGTCTGATATTATCTAAAGGAAATGTTGGAACTAAGTGATGTTTAATACAGGGATGTAACATTTGTATTGGGGAGAATAATTGGTAAAAAAAATTACATTCAATGGCATCAGCCTTATATGATCCGTAAACATATCTTAGTATTGATATGAATAAAAAATGTACGAAATTTTAATCTATACATATTAATAAAATTGTTTTGTCTTTTTTCTCTATGTAATATCATAAAAAAACATATTTCATACACATGATGAATTTGCTTAGCTGATAAAGATAAGCCAATTTTTTAATTTTCTATGTGTATGTCCGCAAGGCCGTGTTTGCTCCGGGTAATCTCCGGAACGGTTGTACCGATTTTGATGGAACTTGAATCGAAAGATAGCTGATGCATTGGGGTATATTATAAGCTATTTATTAAATCTGCGCTGACAAAGTCGCTGTGTACCGCTTGTAGTAAATAAATTAATAAGTATTGTTCTGCAGTACTGGTGAGATGGCGTACTACTAGTATACATAAAATATGAAGACTTTTGTATATAATCTGCTTTCCTTTGTGTAACATTCTGACAATTTACCTATTTAGTAGTAATTTACTAAATTTAATATGTACATGTTATTTCTAAACAACTATTACATATTTGTAAAAATATTGATCTGTATTTGATCTATCGTGTCTATATTTATTCTATATGTGTATCTGATTCATATAATCTTATAGATGTTACACATAAACCGTTTTTTTCATTAACAGTTTATAAAAACTATATTTATTGTAGAAATACTTTGGTCACATATTTCAAAGAAAATGAGTTTCTTTAGGGAAAAATAATAATATTTGTAATTCAAACAAAGTAATCTCCTATACTATCTGTGCCTGTCGTTGGTTCCGCCTGTTTTTATAACGAATTACTCTCTTATTTTTATAATTAATCATTTGGCACAATTTTTAAGCGCTCAAACTACAAATATACATGAATAATTCTAGCTTGTTAGTATTTATGTGATAGATTTTGTAAATTAATGCATGTATAGCATTATAAATACATGAAACAAGACGTAGTTTGATAAAGAAACAAAATCACGTACAGTCCTACATACACCTTTTTTTATTTATTTCTGACCTGGATTCAAGGTCCTTTGGCCGTCTACATACACCTTCCTTTGTGGTGTTGCAATTAGAGAAAAATTCCTTGCATTTTCGATGTTGTGATCTTCTTGCATGACGATGTTAAGTATATATATAAAATACTTATAAAATTAAGTACATGGGCAACTATTTTAATTAAGATGTTAAATTACATATAAATTGTGTCATAAACTCTTGTAGTTATGCAAATGCGCAACTCCGCGCATGGTGTTCGCTTATTGTTTTTTGGATGTCTTAATTTATAAATTTTTCTAAATCAGACTTATTTATATTCAACTATGAGTCAGTTCCTTACCTCTGTCCAAAAAAATGTTGTTATCTTTATTTAGAAACAAAATGAAAGGGTGACAATATGTTTTTGTACAGGTTTTTCTGCAGTGGAAACTTAAAGTTATACCACTGTAATTTTACATTGTTCAAAGCATCTAGAGGCATTCTAGTTATATTTTATTTTTTATTCCTTTAAGGTTTATTATTAGTGGTCTGACCAATAAGATGTTTTAAAGTGTTTTTTTTTTATTTAAGAACGCAACAATAGCATTGTAAGTTTTTATGAGTAACTTAACTTGATTTTATTTTTTAATACAACACAAAATATATCTGTTCAGTCTATTTTAGAGGTTTAGCAAAGATTTTTTTATTGAATCTTTTAATTTTAATTGAATCGTGATTTAGTTACTATGTGAACTTAAATTGCACCTATCAATTTGAGGTTTGAGAGATCTGATCTGTCTTTGTATATTCAGCATATTTCTTATACTTCTGAATGTGTATTTTACCATTTTATTATTGTATACCTAGATTGTATGATGACTTTTGTAGTATTGAATTATTCAATGTAAAAATGAATTAATTCTGAAGACTGTTACTATTTTATTTGTATTGTTATAATTATCCTCTGTAACGTAAGAAATGTATCTTAAAATGTACAAGATGTATTTGATGTAATGCAGATTTTCGAAGTTTATTGTAGATCTTATCCGTTAATTCCATACCTTCAAAAACAGTAATTATATCAGATCTTGAACAGATGAAAATGAGTTTTTTATTCGCCCTTTATACATATTAATGATAAAGATAAAACATCCTGGAAGTACAAGAAAAATTTTTTATATTACCATATTACACCGTTATCAAAAAAAATTACATCCTAGGTCTAACTACACTCTTACATTTCCAAGACTTTACTGGCCTTGTACTGGCTATAAGTACAAGCCAGGAAGTAGCCAGCGGTTTTAAAAAAATAACCTTAATAAAATTTCATTAATTTTAATTGTATCAGTAATAATGCGTCGCAATCCCTTAAGCGGACCATCATTGTCTAATCACCGAGGACATAATATTAGAAATATAGGGCTTAGTGAGTGTAATTGGCCACATTAAAAGTGGCTTTCGACTGCCTTGACACTTGTTGTTGTTGACATATTGTTCTCTTTGTTTTTCAAAGAGAATGGGAGAGATAACAATATGTTTTTGTACAGATGTTTCTGTATTAGAAATTCACTGTAATCAATGACCAAACACAGATATGGCCCGCTTAATGGGCTACAGTGCCTTATACGCAGACCGTAAATTTTGAACGGCGAAGCACTTATGACTTACATAGGAGTAGTATTACTATCTCCGTTATATCAAAAATAATGAAATATGATAATGATAATATTGTAATACGAATATCTGTCTTAACACTAAGATTCATCGTGATAATTGTTTTAGACAACATTAAAGATGCTTTGATACGAAATTAAACAATATTTCCTATTTTTTTTAATGAGAGAAGGGGGCAAACGAGCAGTGGGAACACCAAGGTGTTCATCGACACCCATGGACATCTGCAATACCAGAGGAATCTCAGATGCGTTGCCGGCCTTTGAGAAGGTGATACGTTCGCTTCTTGAAGGACCCTAAGTCGTAGCGGTTTGGAAATACCGACAAGAACAGACCATTCCACAACGCGGCGGTACGCGGTAGAAAGCTACGCGAAAACCGCACGGTTGTGGAGTGCTAGCCATCGAAATGGTGTGGATGGAACTTGGCGGTCTGTCGGGTCGTCCGATGACGAAACTCGTCGCCAGGAATTGTTCTAAACAACTCTTCTGATCACTCCCCGTGGTAAATACGGTAGAAAATGCAGAGGGAACTAACGTCCCTCCGCAACGCCAGAGTGTCGAGCCGATCAGTAAGAACTCGGTCGTTGACGATTCGTATCGAATTCTTTAAGATAAATCACTTATTACATTCAATATATTTAAATATATAAAAATAATAAGCCAAAACACATTTTTCATCGACACCGCTACTAACGTAACGTGACAAATTGGCCTGTTCAATTTATATGGAGATCACTGATATATAATTAAAAGTATTCGTGATTTATTGATTCGTGATATTTTTCAAAACAATTATTATTATATAGTACAGTCATTGATAATCTATTTACAAGTTCAATAGACAACAGAGTTTGGTCATAATGGCAACACTGAACATAAGATGAAAGACTACGAAGTAGTTACATACTCTTTGGATGACTCTTTGCTTATTGGTATGTGGTTTTAAGTTAAAACCGTTACGCCTGCGTCGTGTTAATTTAAAAATTGATTTTGTGATCGCTTCGGTATACGTCAGTTTGTTTTACGTTAAGAATAATCTCATATTAATTTAAAGTAGTGCCTAGTTGCTGCAAATTTTAATGTGTATGTTTTATTAATCATGGGTATGTAAATTTTTGTGAATGTGCACAAATTATATTTTTAAATCGTGTAGAATTCAGTAACATTTTTCTGATTCTTTTATTTAACGCCGCTATGTTCTTGAAAGCCACTAAAGGGATTTAAAAAACAGAATTTATTCTGGGTGGAAAACCAAAGACCCTGGGTGGAAAGAATATAAAAATATACTATTCGTAAGAAACGGGATTGTTACCACGATTAAGCTGTTTGAGTTTATTTGAGCTTAATGTGCAGTGAGATCGCGGACAGTAGTAGTGGTCGCCGAATCAGAAAGAAGACCGATACGGCTATCTTAACATTTTTTACACTACCGCACAACACCAGTCAACCCGTGCTCATGGCGCATGCAACTGTGCCGAAATATCGGGAGCTCAAGCAGCCTAATCGTGGTAAGAATGCCGTTTCTTACGAACAGTATATTAGTAAAAACCACGAAAGTCTGAAGTTAAATATAAAAATATTCTATCCTATTCATCAAAACCATTCTATGTCGGTCCGCAGGACATAAAGCAGGAAATTCTTTTTAACATAAATAAGTTGTTGAGAAAACCATAAAATAGCGAAGGCAATTTAAATAATTCGATTCTAAATTCAAAGTAATTTGCGAACCATTTTGCCTTCTATGGACCACTGCTTGGAAACCATTGCTTTTGAGAAACCCGAAATGACACCTCACTTATCAAAATCGAGTCAGTTATTTAGGCTAAAGGCAATCATAATAGAATTTACATATGTACCCATTAATATAAAGTCATACTGATATATATGCGGCAATAACTTTTCTCCTGATAAACACAACAAAAAAAAGTCAAATAACATTTCACTTAACCTTTAGACTTCAGTTTTGATATACTGTCTATGCTGAAGAAGGCAAGGGTGGATCTATCAAAGAAACAACATAAGCCTGCACCGCAGTTCAGCATTTCGGAAGGGGTAAGTTATTCTACAGAATTGACTTAATCATTAAAGCTAAACAACTAGTTGACAAATTTTCCTTACCTCCTATATTGGATGTATTTGATTATATTAGCTAGCTTATTACAACAGATTTTTAACAAGTTACCTAAATATAAAAATTTTTGTTTAACAATAAAACTATATTAGAAACTGTCTGTTAATCTGTTCTTGTCAATAGCTATTTGCCGTCATTCTAAATAGTAATGGTTTTTGCTTTCCTAGCACCTTGGGCAAGATATCTGCAGTGCCCCCTTTTTTTACCATGCTATTGTTGATATATAGGTCAAATGCTTAGACTGCATAAAAACCATAAAAAGTTAATTTTTTTTATAAATATGTTTGCCTCTTTTGTTTGTCACTTTTTACTCCAATTTATATGCATTTTTAGGTAACAAAAAGAACACAATTACTAAATAATTTAAGGAGAAGGTCAAGATTATTGATTTTGGATGCCAATAGGTGTTTAAAAGTGCCCAATAAGGAACGTGACACCAAGAAACTTGAAGAATTAGAAAAACGTAAGAAAAGGCTTTTAGAGTGGAGAAAGGAAAAAGAGAGGAAAAAAAAAGAAGCTGCAAAAAAAGCAAAGCCTTTCATAACTGGAATTGTTAAAGCTCCATTGAGTTATGTTCCACCA
>JAOPJD010000025.1:1360484-1371283 GCA_026167825.1 Papilio polyxenes | reverse complement strand
CGTTGTGTATAAGGACATTCTGTAGTAGGTATATTTTGCATTGCACCCGTGCGAAGCCGGGGCGGGTCGCTAGTTTAAAATAAAATAGATATAACTATATTTTATACAGAGATTTTGGTCTCGGAAACCAACGATTAAACGCACCAACTAATGTTATTGATAGTATCTATTTAGTCCGTGCTAAAATGACCGACAAACAAATGAAATATTAATAAAACATGGTATAGCATGTCCATGTACTAGAGGGTCAGTGATGGAAGTGCATAATGTTTATATAAGATGGTCAATGCCAGGCCGGCCTTCTGGTTTTGCCGACGGTGCGCCGACATTGGGAGACTCCTGAGGTGTGGCGGCTTGCTCTAAACTCTTTAGATTGTTCTCAAACTCAACTGGGTCTATGAATTTCTTTCTGGGAAACGGCGGTGGGCCCAATATTGCTTTCACATCTTCAAAATTAAGAGTCTCCTTCTTTAAAAGTTCTTCAGCGAGCTGCAATGAAAGTGTAATTTAAAAATAAATATATATATACTAAGTATCATTTAGTAATCAAAGAAGGTGATAATAAAAAAAATATTTACATTGATTAATTTATCTTGATTTGCCTTGAGAATGTCTTCTGTGCGATAATATGCGTTCGCGATCAACTTGCGAGCTTCGAGATCGATGAGGTTCTTCAGTTTGTTGCTGAACGGACTCTTGCCGGTGTCTTTATCAGGGAACGAGACCAAACCAACTTGCGGTGACATGCCGTAGATTCTTACCTGACAATATAAATATCGATTAAATAATTTGAGCGTATAAATGATTACAATAACAAAGTAATAGTATATTAAACCTGAGCGTAGGCTATTTTGGTAACTTTTTCAAGGTCATTTTGTGCGCCGCTCGTAACCGAGTTGAATGTGATTGCCTCCGCCGCCCTCCCGCCCAATGCCATACACATACGGTCGAACAACTGCAATATTTATTTAAAGTATTGAAATCAATCAATTATTTTTTTTAATTTATTCTCTAAAAAGTATATACAGTATATAAAAAAAATATCACTTAAGTACAACACCTAGGTGTAGATTATGTCATAAAAAGTACACCCTGTACTTTTTATCTTTTGGCGTTAAAAGGACAATTGTTGTCTATGTTTCCAAAAGAAAATGACAGAGATAAAAATATATCAATACAAGTGTCTCTTCAATTAAAAGCTGTAAATAAAAAAAAATGGAATTGAAGTCAAGGGTATACCTCTTCCTTGGTGTGCAACTTCTGATCAGAGCCGGTGTACTGAGCAAAGCCTAGGGCGAGGTTTGTTCGCGGCACGATGGTGACCTTGAGTAATGCCTCAGTATGCTCAAGTAGCCAGCCAGCGAGCGCATGACCTGCCTCATGGTACGCCACCACGCGCTTCTCCGCCGGCGACATCGCGTGACTACGTTTCTCTGTTCCACCTATATAACATTACTACATTCATACAAGAACTGTTAGGATAGAACAATATAGTACTGCTTTTGTTGGAACGCATACAAATACTTTCATAAGAGGACAAAACAGTGAGAAACAGCACTGATATAGTAGACTATTGCTGTACTGTACTACTTTTTTGCTGTCGCCATTTGCCTTTAAACAAATACTGTACTTCCTAATGATACAAGCGTTATATTACACACAAGACGAAACCAATATTCTATCCTTGTAACCAGCATTAAGCTTAAAATATAATACCCGATCCGAACCCAAAAGATTTAAAATCATGACTCGATATGAGATGGACTGTTGTTCGCCGACAACTTACCGACAACTTTCTCAATAGCGTGCTGCAAATCCTGCGCTCGCACGATGTTCTGTTTGTTGGTAGCCGCACGCAATGCAGCCTCATTGCACACATTAGCGATGTCCGCACCGCTAAAGCCCGGTGTCAAATACGCCAGGCTACATACAATTATATTTATATAATTACTATCTGTTTGCCCGCGACTTCGTCCGCACGGAATTTAAAATAAACTTAATAATTAACCGTCTATGTATTCTTCCAGACTATGTTCTACATCTGTGACAAATTTCTTACAATATCTCCAAACAAACATCCATCCATCGCATCGGTAAAACTAAACATTGATTGTGAGATTAGTAAATAGCAGTTAACAACCTTTGCGCTATTTTACACTGTAATCTGTTTAAAATTTCATACTGTTTCGATAAATCCTTGTAGAGTTACGAGGAACACCACACTAGTATAACACATAATATAGTTGACCGCGACTGTATACATACATATACAGTTTAAGACTTCATTAAGTTCCCTATGTTTAAAATGTTAGATGTAAATTACGATGTTAGATTCGGAAGATCCTAAGTTCTAGCCTTGTTGTGGTATGTTAAAATAACCTCATACTTACCGCTTAAGATAGTAAGGCGGCAATTCTTCCAAGACGATGCTTTTACAATGCCGCTCGAAGATTTCCTCCCGCTCTTGCAAGGTCGGTAAGTCTATCAGGATGTGTCGGTCAAAGCGGCCCGGTCTTAACAGAGCCTGCAAATTAAATTACAGAAAAAGGCAAGTTGAAAACTTGATGTGAAAGAATAATTTTTTGACTTAACGTGTGGGAGGAGTGGGAGTCAAAGTTGTACCTTATCGAGAACGTCAGCGCGGTTTGTGGAGGCGAGCACAACAACCCCGTCACGACTGCGCATGCCATCCATCTCAACAAGCAGCTGGTTGAGGGTCTGCTCGCTCTCGCCACCACCAGGCCCCCACGACCCAGTGCCCGAAGCCCGCGCACGTCCCACAGCGTCCATCTCGTCTATGTAGATGATACACGGAGCCCGCGACGCAGCCTCTTTGAACAAGTCCCTGAAATACAAGTTTAGCAATCCATTATATAAAAACAAAATGTCCAGAGAACCAATTTGAAACAAAAAATAGTTCGATTTCGAATATTGCCTTCGGCCATTAGAAATAGCGTAAAAAAGGATAAAGAAAAATTACCGGACTCTAGCAGCTCCAAGACCTCCAATCATTTCAATGAACTCTGAACCGTTCATAGAAAGGAAGGGCACATTGGCCTCAGTGGCCACGGCTTTAGCCAGCAATGTCTTGCCACAACCCGGTGGTCCCAGCAGCAGCGCTCCCTTCGGCACCTGTAAAATACCTATGTATTTAACAATGGCCTCCACTTCACAGTGTCTTAGCTTTTACTATATTTTGACTGCACTTACTCTTGTATAAATACATATCCATCACCCTCACATTCTCTTTGACAACAATATGTATAAATACAAGTGTAGAAACTAGCAGTTCAGTAAAGCAAACATTTTTAGATTATTCAAAGCAACCGGAGATCGTTGAAATAATGAAGTGATTGTTACTAGAAGTAATTTAGAGGCTACAGTAAAATTGCCTCTTGCTTACGTTTAATGAAGGAAGAAAGAATATAATAGACTAAATATTTCCGTCTCATCTTATTCTAACCATCACATAACTAAAAAAAAAAAATTGATATACATTGTGTACTCTTTGTTGAATTCGATTATTATTAAAAACAATTAAGCTAGTTATAAATTAAACAAACCTTGGCCCCCAGGCTCTTGTAATGTTCAGGTCGCTTGAGGTAATCAACAAACTCCATAACTTCGATTTTGGCTTCCCTTAGACCTGCCACATCTTCAAACTTAACCCCTTTGCCTTGTCCACTCATTGAATCAATCAAGGTAAATTTGGCTCGGCTTAATTGGCTCTAAGATAATATAAAAAAATGAACAAATGGTCAATATAAAATTTAGCACATAGTATTAAATCATTTGAAACCAGTTTTTTTTTCAAAGAAATTAACAGTAATGACAATACTAACAAACCCTCCAAGATTTATGTTCATCCTCATGTTCTTGCTGGAGTAGAGTAGTGAGATGACTAATGCCGCAATCAGCATAGTTGTAATCACTTTGCTGGCTAACCCACCATTCCTATCATATATGACTCTAACACCTACAAAAAAAAAAAAGTATATATATCACTTAATTATGGCTAGTACATATTTTTAAGTGTCATGTTATTGATTGAAGTAGATTCAGAAGAATATTGGTTTTTCATACATATTTATCATATGAACGTAATTCATATTTGTATTCTTCATCTGAGTGCCGGAGTTACTGATGGTTTTCCTTTTTAATTAAAAAATAATATATCACCTTCTTTAACACCTAGACTCTTTTCAATATCTCGTAGTTTCTCCTCAAATCTGTGGATATCACCTACATTCATGTGATGTACTCGATGTGTTGCCTGTAATAGTACTTAGTAAGATAATCTCTACATTAGATAGGTCCTAAGTGACCATTAAAGAATTTTGAATATGATAATAATTTGAGTATTTGTACTTACCCTCTTACCCTTTATAATAGCACCTTCATAAAGAATGATAGTGACAACTTCTATATCAGGCCTAACAATTAGTTGTTCCACTTCCCCCTTGGCCAACATATTGTACACAAATTCATTCCATGAAACATATCGTACAACCTATAACATAAAAATAAAAGCATCGGCAAAAGTTCAGCAGTGTATTTATATAGTATAATAATGAATGAAGTAAATTGAAAATGTCTTCCTACAACAAATTATACCTCATTTGGTGAAGAAGTATCGGCGGGAACCATCAGACTACTCATTATGATAAAAATGCTTGTTGCAATCATCCAAAATGCGGCTTTCATAAATAATGAGGACAATGTGGCATCATCTTGTTTCTTCTTGTCCTTTTTATTCTACAAATAAGTCACAAAGCTAAATTTTAATAAAAAAAAATTGTTAAAATGTTTAACCCACAACAAATAAGTATTGCTTAGAAATACATCAATCTAGGCATCCATCTATCAATCTCTGATTTTTTTTAAATGGCTTGAAATCACATGGGTAATAAACACAATGTTTTTTTTTAGTATCTCACCTTGTCGTTATCAACATTTGGCTGATTGTATCTAGTTGAGCTTGTGTGTATGCTTCGAGATGGATTATTGAATAGTGCAGAGATTTGTGGCAAGTTTGACCTTCTGAACAGTGCGAGAGCAGCTTTATATTCCGCATTGAATTTTACTAATTGCTGTAAAAAATAATGGAACACTGTGCAATATACAATTTAAAGTATTGTTAGGATGTAAAGACTTGCAGGGGGTAGGGCTTGATCTTTTCTGTGAACAAAATTTTAATGTTACCAAAGGTAAAAAATCAACTGTCTTTTGTAATACAACTTTTGTGGCAAAAAAGTACAAATTCTGATCAAATACAGTGAAGCCATCATTAGTATATTTTGACTAATTTATAAGTTCGCGACATGTGAAGACTACTTTATCATATTATCTTTACCATGGTGAAAATACTTGCAGTTACAATAATGCAAGATTAGTAAGCCAATTGAAGAACAAAATTTATATAAACAGCCCTAATCAATAGTTAAGTAATATAAAATTAGTTAAGTAAATTGAAACATTATGAATCATAATGCTATTTATTTCTAATAAAAAAATACCCTCATATAAAATTTCATGGCGTAATATGATGTAATAAAATATTTTTCTTACCGGATGCTTGGATTTATGTGTTAAATTATGTAATGTAGACAATGATGAGCACAACTTAGAAACACTTAAGCTACAGTGTTTATTTATTTGCCTTTCTAAATAGCCATTTTTCTGATTGCAACGTACGTTTAATTGTATTTTAGTGGCAGTAAAGTTAGATAATCTCTTCATTGATAGCATGATGGAATTATTAAAACTAAAACTTCAGTTGTTAAGTCTTACTTTCCAAATAATCTACTAGCAAATTACAATTTTGTTTTGAATTATAATTTGTGTTTGAGGTTACGTTACGGGTTATGAATGACATTGACATTGACAGAAGTGAGATAGAGTATTGGATTATGACGTCATCATTCCTTAAATCTTGCTCTGAGAAAACTTTTATTTTTCTATTATCAATAAAGTATACACGCACGTTTGATAAAGTTAATTTTTAAACAGATACGAACACGTAGTATTAATAATCATACAGTGACATCAAAACTTTTTTTTTTTTGTTTCAAATAAATCAACTTTGAAAACTTTTACTATCAGGTGGTATATCAGTATTACGTACTCTTTGGGTTCCACTGATGATGTCATTTTGACAAAGGATGAAAACTATCAAATCGATCAAGCTATTTATAACAAACTAGCTTAGACTTAGATTTTATTATTATTATTAGGGATGTGTACAGTACCCATGTTTGCAATACAGTTGATTTTTGTTCAAATATTGCGTTGTTTTAATATAAAAATGCATTTACTTAGTGTATAATAAAACTAATTGCGGTTTGTAACACAAAGTCCGTGTAACGCCACGCCTCCAGCCTCACTGTGAATTTGGATTTGAACATGTCTCCATTTTTTCATATTTTTGACAACATACGATTACAAACTTTTCCATCACTTATTCAAGCATAACATATTTTTAATAAATTGAGTTTCAAATCGGTATTGCGGTTACTTCTTACAGTTAAATTGATTTGATAATGGAGCTACTTCTAGTTGTGTCATTGTTTTCTTTGGTTCTGGCTTACGATAAAGGTGAGTATAACGAAACGATTACAAGTTTACATTGGTTTAAACTTGCTATCGTTACCTTGTGCTGCTGTAGTTTTAATGTTTATAGTTTGTATCATTGTTAAAGTAAAGTAAACATTTGTGCAGCATCTTTCTATGGAGCAAGTTACATTGCATATCCTCTCCAAGAAGCCAAAGGAGCCACAGATATTAGCTTCAAATTCCGCACACATTTGTCAGATGCTTTACTACTTCTTGCTGCTGGAAAAACTGATTACTGTATGGTGAGTTGATTAAACTTTGTTTTTTCAGTGCTGTACAAGCATAGTCTATAGGCTTAATATTAGCATCTAATATATTTGTTGATAATATTTTACATTTGCCTACTGCTTTGTTTAGTACAGCAACTATTAGTATTATGTTATTTTATTGTAGATTCGTCTGGAGAGTGGTCGTTTAAAACTGCATATAAACCTTGGTGCTGGTGAGAGTGAGCTTTCCTCAGCTAAAGGGATACATTTAAATGATACTCAGTGGCATCATGTCAGTATTATTAGAAGGGAAGCAAATCTCACAATGAAGGTAAGTATTAATAAATTTGGTTGTATGATTTCAAGTATTACATTCCATGTCAATTTAACTATTTAGTATGAAAATGAAGTCAGATATTGTTATTATCCATAATCACAGTTATCTTGATAATAAATATATAGATAAATATAGAACAGTGTTGCCAATATTTTATCCCCCTCATATTTCAAAGTTGTAATTTTTTTATGTAATCTTTATTATTTTATTAGATTGATGAAAGTACAGTGAAAAAGCGACTACCAGGAAGGTTTTTTGAACTGAACATACACTTTGGAATATTCCTTGGTGGGCAAGGTGACTTCTCTGAATTGTTTCTTGGCCATATGGAAAATTTTCGTGGATGTATAGAAGATGTAAGTTATAATGTTTTGAATAAACCAAAAGTATAAATATTTTATCTAAATAAATACATGTTGTATTTCTTGTTTTGATTTGAAACCTTAATTAAGTAAACCAAAGATCATCTAATTCCTTACATGGCGTAAAATTGTAAAATAAGGCTAGTCAATGTTGTATAGTATACCAAAGTGCCATTCCTTAATAAAGTGTAACACCTGTAGTGTTTTATAATTTTTGCATTTTAGCAAAATTATACTTTGCCTATGTAATTTTTTTGTGGTAGATCGAAAAAATATTACTTGGTGGTTGAAATAATAATATAATATTATTCCTTAGGTATACTACAACGGAGTTAAGATTATTGAGAAAGCAAGAAGCCGCAGTGGTTCGGTGCATGTAGAAGGCGTTACTTGGAATTGCGCACCGGAGTTCGACGCCGACATTAACTCGGACATAAGTTTTGTTGACGAAGGCGCTTATTTGATTTTACCGAGAATTAATTCAAGAGCTGGTGGGCGGTAAGTAAAAAAAACATTTAATTTTCAGATTTTCTGATCTTCACACAAAACACTTTTAATATTTTTTTAATAAGACAGTTCTTGTGAAGTGAGGTTATGCTCTCCGATTTAAATAAAGCAAAAAAAAATATTTCAACACCAGAGTTATACTTCGTAATCTTTATACTTATATTAAATTTGTACTTAAATATTTTTGTTAATTGACGCAATGATCAATAAATCTTTAGATATGAATTTTTACTTGCATGTTTTTAGATGGCAGATAGAATTCAAAACAACAACTCCAAATGCTATAATTCTGTATAATTATGGCGGAGGACGTGGCTCTGATTTTTTAGCCGTTGAGATATTAGAAGGAGTGGTTCGTGTTAAAATGGCAAAAGGACAGATAGTACACACAGTCAGAGTTAATGATGGCCAATGGCATAAAATACATTTGCTGTTTAATCCATCGCTTATTGAGGTAAGATAGCTTGCGAATTTTTATTTTTATATTGTGTGCAGTTTTTGTACATCTTATTGAAAAGAGGACAAGGTGGAAGATTTAACAAATGCTATTGATAAATCAAATTATTGGAATTAACTTTTAGGTTGAGATCACTAGCAACATTTATTTAAATTTTTTCTTCGATAAGCAATACTTTTAGTGTCCATTTTTGCACACGTTTATTTATTTCCTTCGCTCACAATTTGTTTATTTTTAGTAACAAAATAAAAAGCTTCTTTTAGTTAAACTTTCAAATAATTTGTTTGCTTTCATTCTATGTTTGTGTAATGAAAATGCTTTACATTTTGCGTTTACTTTGGAATTTAGAGAAGTCTATAAATAGACAACAAGAACGAAATTGCAAATTTTAATGGATTCATTTTCATGGCACATCATAATCTGATAAGGTTGCAAATAGCGATTGTAATTTAATGTTAACCATTTCAATGCCACTCTATCGCCTAGCGAGTTCACTTACATACCAGAAAAAAACGAGGTGGCATGAAACGTGTTAAGATAATGTAATAGGTTTGTGGCTTGTTTTTTAACAGAGGATATATTATTTTGATTTTGAGTTATTTCATTTCCATGCTTTACTGCCACATTAAAGTTCACCTTAGTGTAGTTTTGTATATTAAGGGACTTCTTAAATTACTTATTTTAAGATAGCACTGCGAATGAAGTGAAGTCTAGAATGTTATAATAAGTATAACGAGTTGCGATGCAGATGCAATCTTTACTTAAACATGGCTTGCGGTTGCGCTAGTTGTTAACCTAGTTTTAAAAAAGAAGGCTCATTAGAGTTTTCGTTCGGCCAGTATTTTATAATAAACTATTCCCGTTTGAAATAAATGCATCAAGAGTTTATTGAAAATTGAAAAGAGCTTTCGACATTTCTTAAATTTACACCGTTTTTATTGGAATGACCATAATTAGTGGAAAATGACGCGCAAAATTATTAAAGATAATATATTAGCCAAACATTTATCAACATTAACTAAACTATATGGTCGTTACAAAATTACATAAAAAACATAGATACGAACGTGTTAAATATTAATAAAACCATCTCTGGTCACAAAGATATTTACCTAGGCCAGAAATGGCGTACCAATGGCGCGACAAAGTATTTTTGTCACGTCACTTATCGAAAAAATTATTATGCATTACAAAAAATGCTATGTAATAATTATTTATATGAGAAACGAACGTAAGTGATTGCTGAAAAAAATATGGTACATCTTTTACATGAATTTATTTTCTATACAAATGACACGTTAATACGTAAAGATTCGTCCCTGACTTACATTGCTTATATTTGCTTAATTAATATACATATATAACAAAAACAATTGATTTACCAATCAGAGAGTGCCAAAATACATTGAAGCTCAGCGACCTAAATTCCTAAATTTCCTGATTTTTTTATGTTTTTTACACTCTAGCAAAGTAACATGATTGGCAATAGCAAATGATATTTAACCTTTATTTACTACGAGCTCTCGCCCGCGACTCTGTCTGCGCGGAATTATATAAACACGTAATAAGTAGCCTATGTGTTCTTCCAAACTATGTTCTATATATGTGCCAAATATCATCAAGATCCGTTTAGCCATTCCGGAGATACCTTCAAACAAACATCCATCCATCCAAACATTATAATATTAGTAAGTAGAATTTAAAACATTTGATGCGAAATCTATTAAATCCAATGTTTTTTTAATTATACCTAATAATAAGATTTTAAACTTTTTTTCAACATTCCCGTTTAATTTTTATACACTGCGAAATTTAAGTGTTTTACTGGCTATGTTAATAGTATGCAAAATTTAATCTCATCTGATAATCTTCAAAGTCTATCTTCGAAGTAGGTCAAATAAAAACTATATGTATATAAAAAATAGATTTTTTTAAGTTGGTCAATCACGTGACTATGACTTAACGCCTCTGTAACCAACATATGATATATTGAAGTGGAATCATCTTGATCATCTTTTGATGCAAATTATTAAAAAGATTTGATCAAAGAGTATAGGAAACGTGTGCGAAGATATGCGCTGTCTAGTTTTACATATGTAAAAGGCAAAGAGGTTTTTTACTAATCTGTATATTTAAATAAAGTCATATGTTTATTCTGTTCAGCTATCAGTGGACAATATAGCGATGAGCACTCGGATAGAAAGCGGGGGTATGCGGTATCTGGATCTCTCCGACTCTTTCTATCTCGGAGGGATAGAGAGTGAGAAACGACAGCGTGCTTTCGCTAAAGGCATTAAGGCTGCCGATTCTAGTAT
>JAOPJD010000025.1:1304497-1332073 GCA_026167825.1 Papilio polyxenes | reverse complement strand
AGTATTTTGCACAGCGTAAAATTTTGGTGATTTTTCTAAAATTCCGAAAGTATTTTGGCTTTCCTGTAAAGTTCATAATTTCGGGGTTACAGCGTTTAAGCTTTCCAGCGTCGATATACTCATATTTTATGTAGTGTGCCTTACTATCTTCCTAATATTATAAATGTGAAAGTTTAGGTTGATGGATGTTTGTTACTGAACGACTAAATGTGTCTTAATTAAATTTGACATAGATGAGTAAATAATCTGGAAGAATACGAAGGCTACTAATTAAGTTTACTTTATAAGTCCGCGTGGGCGAAGTCGCTCGCGACATCTATTAGATAATAAAATAAATACGATTAGTCCAGTTGTTAAAATAATTGTGATTTTTAAAGCTCTAAATTTGTAAATCCTAAAAATATATTTAAGAGATCGAACAGATTTTGTTTGGGAAGAATTACTTCTACTATAGGTTGTTAAGAATATTTGGGGATCAGAGTTCTTACGCAATAATAGCGTTAGTAACAATATGTTGTGTCAGCACGATTGGATAAGTGTTTGTAGTACCAACTTATCTGATAAAAGATTTCTTATCGGTCTATGATACATGATCACCACTCAAAAAATACTATGAATTTCTGTAGCGTATTTCCTTTAGACACAGCTTAAAGTAATGTGTCCTTTCTTCGAGAGAATACTTATTATTTTTTAACTGCAGATAATAAATATTTTTTTGTAAGTTACTAGCTTACTGGGTAAGTGAAAAGTAAGTAGAATTGACATATTTTGAAATGGTTGCATCAAATAACTGAAAAAATTATGCTTCCAATAAAATTAATTTTTGAAAATCTACGATTTGATACTTTACGCAATGACTGAGTCAGGAATTAAAATTAGACTCAGAGAATATAGGTGGAGGAATACCAGGCATCATGTAGTCAGGCAAATGAGGTTATTTTACGTTATAACTATGTGCTTGACCCGTTTACGTTCGCGCTAAACTATTTGCGTTTTACTAGTACTTTACTGTTGACGTAAATTATCTTAAAAATTTCGAATTATATTTTTAATTCAATAAAATATTTTTGCGTGATAATCTTTAACTTCTCTTTCTGATTTTAGATTTAGAATGAATGAATGAATTTTAATGTAAGTATGTAGGTAATAAAACATCGTTATCGGCATGCATTAGTTTAATTAACTTTTTTTTATCATCCTAATTAATATTATATGAATTAACCAAAGACTTAATCATAGTTCTCTCCTCCAAAGGGAAGTTCCCCCACTTCCGGCGTATATTAATTATATTTGGAATATTGTTTACACCACTGCGGAAGTCATCACAGATTTTCATATTAATAAAACAACTTCGATATGGCTTCCTTGTCATTGCGAGGCTGCGGAGAAAGTTATTAATGTATTAAATAAACTTCTAATACATCACGTAAGCTCCCGTAATAAATCTATAAGTTTACTTTATAGTACTTAATTGGTAAAATACATAGGACGATACATACATAGCCCAATTTAATGTAAAAAAAATATTGACGAAGTTGCGGCCGACCGCAAGTCTACGTCTTCAATATAATAAAACAAGGTCATTATTCACGCCTGTGATCACGACACCATTGCCTTCACTTGCTTCTATAGAAGTGTGAAAAGAATTCACACACGTAATTTCTTTAAACTTATGTATGTGAGTTTCCAAATATCCCTTTCCTTCCTTCCCTTAAATCCTCTACATGCAAAGTTGACAAGCAAGAACTCAGAGTTTATTTAATTTTAGCTGTCTTCGTATCCGTCCGCGCGGAAAAAAAAACTGTGTTAGTAGCTTATGTTTTCTTCCAGATTGTGTTCTACATCTATACCAAATTTCATCCAGATCCACACAGCCTTCTGGAGCTAACTTGTAACAAACATCCTATTCATCTAAACATTCGCATTTATAATATTAGTAAGATTACATATCTACTTCCTGAAGTAAGCATCACGCGGTCGAGTCTGTACACTCTCGACGTGAACTAATAACATCTAACTGTTTATCAATTATTCAATAACGAAGCGTTCCTGGTTTCTTGCGGCATTAGCGCCGCTACCTGATTGCGGTTCTCACACGAGTGTTAACTACATTCAAGGAGATATAGCGAACAAAGGCTCGCTATCTCCCTTTCATATCGCGTGAACGCCACAATAGCACCGCTGCTTCCGCCGGGCTTGGCAGCAGCTCTCACACCTGTCGTACTCGCATCTTGTTCTATGTAATTGATTTATTTGTTTAACCGTTATATCTTTTTTTAAGCTGCAACACATCAACAGTTCACTACATAATACCAATATTAAAGCGTGAAGTGAATTTATTTGGCCGTATGAAGGTCTATGTTTCTGATGCACATTTCTTACTCAGTTTGTCTTTAAAGCTTATAAGCTTAAATAAATTTAAGCGCCATCTAGTGATGTTGTATTAGCATGTAATGTAAATTCCCGATTAATATAAGTTTAATGTTCGATTGATTTTGAATGTAGCCTAAATAGCTGGATTTTGAAGCTGTTTTAATCGTATTCTTTCAAATGTCACCAGCGATGGGTACAGTCAGTCGGGCTTATTGATTTTTCCATTAGCTACTGCTACTGTATTTGCATACTTTTCCTTATGTTCATGTCAAAGGTTAGTTGTGGAATGATAAGCGAACGTAACGGGAATCGCGGTTGATAAACTGACGGATACAATAAATATTGCCTTAGTCACGAAGCGTCGTGGCGTCGTAAGACACGTGCCTCGCATGCGATACAACTAACCGCGTCTCGAATACGTGTAGCACGTGATTGTAGCCCTTTGCTTTGTTACTTCGGTATAGTCAAGTTGAATGCAACCAAGGAAATTGCTGTCAAATTACAAGATTTCCCTAAATCATCATCATATCATAACAGTCTTTCTTATTTATAATACTTTTATCTAAGTCCTGCCTGGCATCCTCACGATGAGACCATCAATCCATCGGATTGAAAGAGGACCAAAATAGATAGATGTCTTTTCTTCCTGTGCAACAAACAAGAGGCCGTCTAAGCGTTTAGTATGCAGTGCCTAAAATCTTTTGATTGTCATTTACTATTAAGAAAAATAAACAAAATTGAATGAGCTGGGAGCCATGCGCGTGTATTACGTCATAGGTGGTATATGCTTTATTGAATAAACCATTAAACTTTTACTGTTTACTTTTATTCCCTAGTTTTCATTCGTAATGAATGAATAATGTGATGTAAAATAGTTATCATTAATTCATCTGAATGAATGAATACGTGCCAACAATTTGTTTTCATAGACATTTTTATGAATCACATGTATGTAGTAAGAAGTTCTAATAAATTTTATTTTATAATAATTACGAGTACAATGACTTGTTATGCAATATTATTAAACTATTAATAATATATGAATTTAACTTCGCATATCTTAAATGGTTATAAAATCGTGTGAAATCCCTTGATTTTATAAGCATTCAATTAAGTCACAATTTCATCTATTTTAGGCATTCCTACTAGATGCATAAAATTATTTTTCTTTATAAAATACTGTAATATTATAATAGATTAATTTCTCTGCTGGCATGGAAATTGTAGTGGCCCATAGTACAATACTCCTGGCTTGCAATACACCTTGTCCTACATACTATGTATAATGTGATGTAAAAACTATAATCTCCAGTCTCGAAACAGTATCCAAATGTATCCAAATTAAACTATTAGTATGCGAATAGTGACTATATATCCGGGTTAGTGTTTTATTGAATCTCATTTGTGTTACATAATCCTTATATTGTTACATAATGCTCTATATATAAATAGTTCCACAAGATTTTAAGATATAATGGTCCTGATAAACAGCATGCAAATGTAGTTTACCAATGAGGTGTATCTAATGAATTATATTCACATTTCCATATTAATGCTACGCACTTCTATTGTTTTTCTGGTCTTAGTAAATAGACTATATTGTTTATATAATATCAAACAAGTTTCTAACGATTTAAGTTGACGTCACATTAGATTCTTAACGCGAATAACGTAGTATCCTTTAATAAATATATGAATATGCAGATGTAATGCATTTGAGCAAGCCAGCACAGCGAAAGGATGACAGCTACCATTCGAGTTAGAGTTGATTACCACTCGAGTTATAGGCCACAGTTGCCAGCACTGTCCATCTTGGAAGCACCCCTTGGGTAATCGAGTATTTGGAAATATCGAAATTCAGGAGAAATTGTCGGTTATGTTTGAAAACTGTTTAAATCCGCGTCTTCTGTATTTAAAACATATTTTAAAATACAGATTTTTTTTTAAATCTATATTTATAACTTTTTGTAGTATGGAACAATAAAGAATAGCATATTTATTTTCATTTATTTTTGCAAAAAATTATAATAATTTTCAAGACCTTCGAGATTTAAGTAAGTGTACAAGGCTTTAGAAAATTTGAAATCATCGTTAATTTCACGCATTGTCAGCATGTAACCATTCGTAATACGATTTCATGGTATTTTCATATAAATCCATGGTTAATGTACTATAAAAAATCAACAAGAAGGTTTCAATTAAATTATGTTTTTCTTTTATTATTTTATTCTTGATTTTGAGCTATGGTTATTGACATCTCAACTCAATAAAACCCTCAACTTAACAGTTGAATTCACTTCGTATCACACTGTGTTAAGTGGTCAAGTTTAATGACCTTTTTTAACGGTTGTATATGACTTCTTATATATAACTTTAGCAGTTACATATGATTTTAGCGGTATATACGAGTATATGTTTGGACATCAATCTAATACCTCTTTAAGAAACGATACGTATTGGTGTTTATCGTCGAAACTCTTAAGGTACAGTTTTAATATAACTGAAATGATCATTATTTCGTAGCCAAGAGCGATCTTGACCGACATGACTTAGTGATAGAGGTCTCATACAAGTAGAGTGGCTCGTTCAACTTGGCCCCTGCAGAGTAAGCCATCTGTTGCCATGACTTACACACGTAAGACGACTTACATGGACTTGTAATTACCATTTGAAGTAGTTTTACATATCTTCTGACTCAATCTGATTCAATACATTTGTAAAAGACTTGCTGAGACATAATTAGTGCGTTACTAATAGCAACTTATACATACTTCTTCCTGGATTTAGAGTGCGTTTTGTTTGAATGTTGGTATTTTGCTTATAACCGTTATATTTGATCGTTGTGTAACTGTGGATTTCGGAGAGCAAAATCCCCGTTTAAAACAGGGATGACAATATTTTTTTGTACAAAAATTTTGCTCTCAGAAACCTACGGTTAGTAATTTATGTAATATATAATTTCATAATGAACGTTCGATCAGATTTTAGCATACAATAATCGTAATGCGTTTTGTTATTCCTTCCTTACGTTACATTGTTCTTATGTCACATTCAAATGTATGTTACAGTTAGCAGTGTATAGATATGCAAAAATATTCATACTATTTTTATTGTAGATTATCATTGGCCAACATACATCCATTGATGGATGAAAGATCTAATGAATTACAATAAAATGTTTAATACACTAGTGGAAGTGCGGGGTTAAGATTCCTGATAGAGTGACTGAGTAACACTAATGTAAGATGTAAAGCGTCTCCAACGTGGCTACGCCTACCACTTTTTTTTAATATATTATATGGTTGCAAACGAGCGTGCGGCCACGTGAATACGTCGAAATAGCGAATCGCTGCCAATGGACATCAGCATTTGTACATGCATTGCCTATCTTTAATCAACGGAGGAAGGGCCGCACAAAAATTTCCCATTCCTATGCGTCACATCCTTCGCAAAATCCACTTCCTCCTTGCCATTATTTCTTTATAAGAAAAGTGTGGGAAAGGAACGTGGTCTAAAATTAGGTGGAGTTTAAATGTTTCGGTTTCAATATTGATAAAGACTAGATGTAACTACCTATGATCGTTTCCGTTAGATTGATTGCACGGAATAACGAGTTAACAATTTTTTGTTCATACATCTATCAAATATTAATTATTCACATGATATTTTATAAGACATTCGTACCAATGCTGGCGTGTCTACACGTTGTTTTGGACATGTCTCAGTATGAAATATACTCAGTTCAAATTGATTTATTCCAAGTCGTTGCAACCGTTAACCGACACTATTTGTTTTTGCACATGCTCTGCTCTAACAAAAGTATGAAAACATTTTGTTATCTCTTATTTCCTAAGAGAATGAGAGGGATGATCGTATATATATATATATATATATATATATATATGATATAAGATTTTATACAAGTGTCTCCACTGTGGAAACTCACATTAAGAGGAACGAATATGACCAGGTCATTCAACACGGTAAGCAGTTGCGTTGAAGTTAGGTAAAGTATTACTGTTTCATCACTGAGCGATGTCTCCAAGTAAAAAAAAACTTCCAGCTAATCTAATCAACTGCGTTGGAGAATTATGTCTATTAAAGGACGGACGGACGGAGAAGCAGGTAACAGCTAGTGTCTAAAAATATGTTTTGTTTTTAATGGACTTCAAAAAGAAGAAGGTTATCAATTCGACTGTATTTTTTTTAAAATTTACTAGAAGCTTAATTAATTTAAGTGACATTTGTTTAATCTATATATATAAAAGAAAGTCGTGTTAGTTACACTATTTATAACTCAAGAACGGCGAAACCGATTTGGCTGAAAATTCATGGGTATGTAATTGAGAAAAAGGATACGGACATAGGATACTTTTTATCCCGTTTGCTTTTTTTTAAATTCCGCGGGAACGAAGTCGCGGGCGAAAGCTAGTTACTAATAAAATAAAAGCAATCTTCTAGATATTTAGTTGAAACTTACCTAATAATTGAATGGTATCTGGATACTATGTACTTGAATGGATGCCACACAAGGTCTGTGTGAGTTGCAGATATATTTAAATTCAACACAAGTTTCAATTAATTATCGGTGCGTTCATTCACTGTCACTTTTATACACATATTTTGAACCTTATTTCAATGGATTTGAGTTTATTGTTGTAGATAGAAATACGAAACATATTAGGTACGCAGTCGCCTTGTGGAGCAAGGCGAATACGTTTCCGATAATGTCGGTGTTGTGGAAACCATTGTTTTCTTTTATTAATTAGATGTATTTTTTGGAACGGGTAAAACTTTGTTTACAAATGACTGACATAAATGTATTGACAATGAAGTTAGTACTGAAGAATCTTTATAGAAAGTGGCAATTAAACAATTAATAAAAAAGGAAAAAAATACAAATGCACTAAGTAGCCTTGATACTACTAAAATAGACGGATTGATAAAAGTTAATACTTGTATTTGTAGCAAGTTAATTTGCAATACGATTCAATGAAATTGAAACATTTTAAATGTTGAGTAAGACAATAAAATTTTATAACAAACTATTTTTATTTTTAATTAAATATAATTTCGAAATGGTTAAGGCTTCTTGATTGCATTTCACAATATACCACGGCTACCGACTCGACGCTACGTCGAGTTTCGCGCGCGAAAGTACACGCCCGGTTGTTCGCAGGAAACGTTTTAAGACCTATAAACCTGCCGGGTGCGTTTCACATTCGTCGACTTATATTTAGTTCGAGTAATGCCTAGGAATAATACGGCTTCGTAAATATTCTGTATTGTATACTTTGTGCACAAAACAGTTCACGAAGTTAATGTTTTTTTTTTTATTAATTTTGAGTTGACATTGCAATTAGTCCTTGGCTGATAAATGAAGGTTATTTATAATACTTTTTGAGATTACTGATTCCAGATATTTTTAGTACTTACTTCATTGTAGTAATTCATTTGAACGGCGTATAATTTTAAGAAAATAGAACAAAAATTTAAATCCTAGTTAATTACTAGGTACCAAAATTTAATCTCATTAGAAAACAATGAATAGATTAATTATATGATAAGAAAAAGTTTAGCAACAAAAAAATACACGGAAGGAAACTATTATACAATCAAGCAATTAAATGAGATTTTCAGATGCATTGCGTTCCCTTCCTATCATACAATAAACAATAATATACATGTGAAATCTTTTATTAACTTTTAAAAGTATTTCAAGAATTTGTCGAGTAACAAATATTTGTACGAATAACGACAGTACATCCAGGACGCGTTAGCAAAGCAAACAAAAGAATTTTGTTGTGTTTATACCGTCAATTAACTCGAATTTCCATTGCCGAAATGTTGAAGGAATTTTTTTTTTTATAACACTAAAGTCATAAAACTTTCAACAAACAAATAAAGCATGTGAAAATAAAACAAGGGGCTGGGTCTTTTGCATTTGAACGGCATCCCAAGTATTGCAACAGGTAACGACTTTCATCAGTCTGGTGTACTGGGATCAAACTATATGTATATACTAGCTATCGCCAGCAATTCCGCAGACGTCCGAGCGGAATTAAAAAAAAAAAACTTAATAAGTAGCTTATGTGTTCTTTCAGACTATGTTTTACTTCTGTGCCAAATTTCATCAAGTTCTGTTGAGCCGTTACGGAAAAACCTGCAAACAAACATCCATCCATCCATTCATCTAAACATTCGCATTTACGAGTATAATATTAGTAAGATTAATAAAAAACATTATATTAAACCTATGAAATAATTTTGCAACTTTTTTAGCCTCATTCCCTTCCCTTCCTTTTCTTATAAGGGAAAGTGGATTCAACGGAGGAGGGGGACACATATGTAGAGGAAATATTTTCTTTCTGTGCCTCTCCGATTCCGTCGATTAAAGGTAGGCAACGTATCTTGTTAGCAACGCGGATGTCTATTGGCAGCAGTCGCTTCGCTATTTTGGCGAATTCGTGAAGCTGCTTGCTCGTTTACCATCCATAATAAAGTAATAATTTAAAATATAAAAATATAAAATTTTTAATTTTTAGTGTCTATATTTTTTAAAGTTAACATAATTTCTATAACACAAACATCATATTATGAGAAGAATCATATTTATAAAATGTTCGTCTTAAAAAATATCACAAACATGACGTACGATAACCTGCCAAACGGCAATTACACGTATGAGTGGAGTTAATACAGCGATGATCAAGGTCAATGACCCAAAGAAGATTACATCACAGACTTTGTTAGGATCGATTTATAGTTTTTATATTTTGCCTGTTGTGTGTTTTCGGAATTTGCGTCTAAAAAAGAACAAGATAACTTATTAGACGATTTTGTTGCTGTTTTTTTTTTGTTATTTAGTCTTAGATTACTCAAATAAATTCCTTCAAGTTGCTTTTAAACGGAAATCATTGGCCGATCTCTTTACAAATATTTCTCTCTAATAGTTATCTTAAAGATATGTTAGTTGGTTCTGACGAGAAAAACACATTTTTATTTATGTAAATAAAATTTGTTCGGAATGTTTTATTTGATTTATGTAAATAGTGTATGTAGGAATGTAACAATAGGATTGCTCATATGGTTGGTGTTCAATAGCAAAAACTTTTATCTGCAAGCAAACAAATACACGGCATTTATACACACTCACGTGTATATTGTAAAAGAATTAAATTCGCTTCCCACTTTTAACAATGGTAGACGCCAGCAACAACATATAGCCAGCGAGAAATAACACGACCACACAGAAAATAGGCGTGAAGTGGAAGTCATTCCGCGTTTCGTTTGATGAGTGTCCCGGAGGCCTAATTTTAGTCCTCTTTTCCTTCCCACCCTTTTCTTATAAGGAAAGGATGGGAAGGGGAGGTGGATTCGTTGGAGGAAGAGATGCATAGGAAGGTTAAATACTCTCTTTTTGTGCGTCTCCTCCTTCGTCGATTGGGGGTAGGCAACGCATCTGCAATTGCTAATGTCTATGGGCAGCGGTCGCTTCGCCATTTCGGCGAATTCATGTGGCCGCTTGCTCGTTTGCCACTTTGTTATATATAAAAAAAGAAGCCTAAATATCGTATGAAAAATATCACCATTAGAGCTACACGCAAGTGTGCATGTTGCTATGACAATTTCTCGACCTAATTGTAATACATATTATCATCTAACATATCGCCGGGTAAGAAATAAAGTTCCTCAACTGTAAGCACAAACTACACATAAAATTCATGGTCCACGTAACTCACGGAAACCACTAAAGGGTAACTTTGAGCAAAATGCGATCCTAAATCATGTTTATTTATAGTTTTTTTAAGTACAAAGTCGTGTAGACGATGCAAAAAGGCCCATGAGTCATCCAGGCCGGATTCAGGCAATTTAAGGCCCCCACACAACGACTGTGCAATGCCAGGTGGTGCCAACTCGTGTGGAACCACTTATTATGTATCTACCAGGAGGGTGCCAGGCGACCATGGTGATTTTAAGTTCAACATAAGAGGTCGTTACACTTTATTTGTGAATACTTTGAAGGAATTATCAAGATCCTCCAATAAATACGTATTATTTGGCTAACCAATTTTGTTGTAACTTTAAATTAACGTCTTTTCATATCAGTAATGTGACAGAGGTCTTACTCTTCTTCTATATCCCTATTTTAATAGAATTGGTATGTACATTATTTGGCTTATTTAGAATTGGCTTAGTGATTTGTGCCGCCCATAAAAAATCATTTATGAATATAACGTAACAGTTTAAAGATTCAAGCTAGACTTAGCCACATACCATACTAGGTTTCTAGCCTATGTGTTCTTCCAGACTATGATCTATGTATATCTGTGCCAAATTTCATCGAGATCCGTTGAGCCGTTGCCGAGATACTTTCAAAGAAATGTCCATCTAAGCATTCGCATTTATAATGTTAGATAGATGGCTTTAAAAAAAATAAGGAAAGTAGGTGTGAGGTTGAATAAAATAAAAATAAAGAAGTAATAAAACAAATAAACGTTCACTTCTAAAGTCCTTTTTGGGCTTTTAAGTTTTAATAGCTGTGATTTAGAAACATTTCCAATGTTATTTGTAAATTAAACCGGTTAGAGATTGTAATTTATTGTGAATCTTTACTTTGTTGTGTAATATGTTAATTACAAAATAGATATATTATAATGGGAACGATTAAAGAAACCAGCGTCATAATATCTTCTTATCTTCTATCCTTATATAATTTTATTATTTTACCAGTCGCAAAAAATATATGGGCATATCACGAATATATGTGACAATCGCCATCGTATCGTCATCGAAAAAAGTTGTAATAAAACTTGCGCACCACATTTTATGTACCCGGCATAAGGTACCTACATTAAAACCACATACTAATTTTGATCTTATCTCTCACTATTGATGTCAAAACGTCTGTGTTTTTGGCTACTCATTTACTGATCGAATCAAGTTTTATGCGTTTAATTGAAAATAACAATGAAAAATACAACGTTAGTAGATAATGTTATAGTTTTTAAAAACAATAACATTGGTTAAATCATTGAATAAGTGATTTCATTTGGTTTCCTAATAGATTAATCACGCAGGTCTATATATTTCGATGTTAGCAATGCTTTAATTGACTTGCTGTCTTAATTTGATGATTTTTGTAAAACATTTAACTTTAAAATCCAAATGATAATTAACATAACGTTTCATTGCTTCGGAATAGATCTTACTGTAACAATGAGTTGTTAAATGTTTACTTAAAGGCACTAAGTGTAGATTTTTCATACTAAAAGAGAACCATAATCGTGACCACAAGAAGTTCCTGTGTGCACTAGTCTATGTTCTAATGATGAATTTGATAAAAGGTTGATTATTTCAAATGAAAATAACAGTCAATGTTATGTGTTATATATGTTTGTCTCTTAAATGTACGTTGCACCACTGGTGCCAGATATGGTTTTGTGTTAAAAAAAATCGTTTCATTTTTTTTTTGTTTATGTTCTTTCCGGTAAGTAATTAATCAAGATTTTGAAAACTCTTCACGCTTTTAGTTTTATTAAAGTTCTTTAAACATACCTTGACGTACCTTTTCCAGTGGCACAAACATTCGACACAGTGAAAGTGTAACCCAATGATATAGATTGAATATTTTTTATAACGTACGTAAACAAAGGCAAACCATCTTTGTCTATTATAATGTTATTCAGCATGAAATATCTTCGATATGGTTGAATAGAACTCGCAGTAAGTAGGTGTGTGTCACCAGGGCAACGCTTCATCGCATGGTTTTCAAAAAAATATTTAAAAGATAAAAAATATAGATAGAAATATAGCGAAAGTTTCCATTTGACAACTTCCCTATTTAAAAATGATTATTTTGCAGAAAAGTTGTTAGTACGTCTCATTATAAGATTTGAAACTATAATTGAACTTTACCTAAATATAACATAATATATGTTATGTTATAAATTGTTAGGCACACTGATATCGGGCGCAAAATACACCGAAAATCTCATACTATTTATGACATAATAGACGATGACGATACGATGACAATTGTCAAAAATATTCGTACTAGACCTACTGGGCTTTATCAACAAAAACTGATTGGTGTCCGAATTCATAGCATTGTAATATTTTATCATCTGTATGGCAGTAAATGTATCGAATAATCGTTAAAATTCATATATGTGGCATATTTGTTAGGTATATGTGAAATTTTGCGTCTCTGCATGAGCATGTTGGCCATGAACTGTTGGGAATTAATGCAGAAATTGGTGCTTAAATTACGGCATAGAATTAGCTAACCTAGTCTATCCTGATGGGTCGCAGTTGCTAATGAAGTAATCTCTTAGATGTCTTCCTACGTTTACAAGGACACTCAGTATGTCGTTGATGTCTACAAGAGTAGGGTGAATAGAAATTTACTACGATTCAAGACAATTTGTCAAGTCAAGTGTAATCGTTATAAAAAAGATACTGTTTCTTTTCTGTTTAACGCCTGCAATTGACGGGCACTATATTTTGAAATCACCATTTTAATGTACCTTTGTTTTGGCTGCCCTTCCGCCATAGTTCCGGCGGTCAATGGTGTACACGCATAATAAGTAATACGTTACCGGATCTAACATGAGCAGATGAAGCGACACGAACTGCTGACGTGATCGGCATACGCCAATGGCTCGTGTTCATAGTGCACGCAATCACACGGTTGATGATTGTTTTGTCAACATATGAATAACACAATTCATGCAATACTCTATAAATATAGGTGCGTGGTCTTTCTTTCTGCTTGGTTTATGTATATTTCGCTCAGTCCTCGCATGCTGAGATTTTGTGAGGCTCGTAATAAAAGAGTCAAATATCCAGGAGCAGATCCTAAACAAGGTGAAAGATAGAGTGCTGTAAGACATGATGAAGGAGTAGTCGAAGAGAGTAACTAGAAAAGCCCATCACGATATGGAATATCAGTTAGGCCAAGAGAGAGAATAACATAGAGCAGTTAGCGTATAATGAAATCTATATATATAAAAAGTCGTGTTAGTTACACTATTTATAACTCAAGAACGGCTGAATCGATTTGGCTGAAAATTCATGAGTAGGTATGTAGTTGAGAACCAGGATACGGACATAGGATACTTTTTATCCCGTTTACCTTTTTTTAAAATTCCGCGTGAACGGAGTCGCGGGCGAAAGCTAGTAATAGATAAATATCTTTGTAGCTTAAATATTTATATACCTAAATATTATTGTATAAAAAAACTGGTTTTGAACCAATTGGACATACGTGTTAATATTCTGGTAGTAAGTTGCTTTAGAAGTAGGTATGTATTATACATATACATGAGGACCAAGTAATCAAGTGCATTTCTATTGTAAATAAATACATTGCCGGTGAGCTAACGTCAACGGCCGATTAATTTAAGCTACATTGCTCTGGTCATTTTTACGAATGAGCGAAATCTGTGATTTACACAGTACGTAATTTATTTACCAATTTCTAGTTTCTCTTTTCAGATTTAATGCGATACGCGTAAGGTTAACTAATTTTAAGTGAATAAAACATCCATAAGCATAAGTAGTGGAATTAAATTAGGCTGAAATTACGCTATTGAGATAATTTACTGTTATTAGATTAGAAGTCCTGACTACTATACTAAACCGGATTATGGTTATCCATAATTTGAAGATAATCTGCGATTTAAAGAAAACCTTTAAATACAAGACACGTGCTTTACATCTTGAAAGGGGGTTTAATAATGCTTTTATTCGCGTTTTAAGCATTTAAAGAGATTTGGTGATAACTGATGTTTGCTATCTATGACACATTCAAAAGGCAAACAACACGTATGCTTATAAGCAAAAACAAACAGAATAGGCATTGTATTTCGAACTAAACAATCGCTTCTTCCTCCGATGTTGTGATTGGTCCTTGAAAGATAAGTAAATACAAGAGTGTCTTGAATGTATAAAGATGTACTGACTTTGGATATCGCATTGATGTTATTATTCTGTTCCTTGCGTCGTTTTCGTGATCCCATGTCCAATAGTGTCTGTGAATGTTAAATTGCAAATATTTACATACGGTAAGATCTTATAAAAATATTTTGTTTGTATGTTTACCACTGAATCGTTCTTCATCTTACATTCATCCGTTAGTAATAAAACTGTTAACTTGTTGAATTTTATTATCACATCTTTTTAACCTAACATAGTAGACACTGAGAACGTGTATCTATTTCAACTTTGTGCCTTTAGATTACCACTGTTGATAAAATTGTATAAGAACGTAAAGTCACCCTTTCAGTCTCTTTTAGGAACAGATAGAACTTGCTTTCAAAACATGCTTTAATTTATCACTATTTTTAAAACTTACACATAACTTAAGCACACTTTACCATACTCTGATTAACATACCGTTATAATTGTATCATTTTTAATCGAGTGCAGCACTCGGTAGAGTAGAGTACAGACAGACAGACAATGAGTAAAGGTGGGGCGTAGCTTCCGAGGGCCGGCCGGATGCGGCGTCACGCGTCGTCGCCGGACCGAGACCCGCTTGCCTCACAGCCACTGTTAGGCTCATAGCACACGGTACACGTATTACACGTGTTATTAATGTATGATTCTTCTGTAATTCATTTAACAGTAAGAAATTACTATTTCTTAATCATCAATTAATTGTTAATTTGAATTTAAAAAATTTGGGCCAATTCAATGTTCTGAGCCAAAAAAATTGTCTTAGGTTATCGGTTCAAGTTGGAATTACTTAAGACTTCTGTTTATTTTTTTAATACATTTCATAATACATTTATTAATAAATTATTCTTTCATGGTGGTTTCCCTATTCGGCATTAATTTTCTTTTTATGCTTATAACTAGACGTCTTGTTAGAGGGTGTTTATTATAAAATTATCCCAAATAGTTGAAGTTCCATTTCATATCTACCGTGAATACATCGCCAGTATTATCACTCTTTATTCAGCTTTATCTTTCTCTTTAGCAAATATTACAAAAAAAAAACAATCTTTCTAAAATCACATAAATATAGTTCACCATAATAAGTCACCATAAATATGAAAGTCGTGCGTCCGGAATCCGCTTAACGCTGAGTAAATCATAGTTGCGTAACCTCAGTGAAAATGATACGTTGTTGACGCGTGCTAGGGGCACATTGGTTTCCATTTGCCATTGACCCATATAAGAACAACAATGAAGAAGAACAACATCGTAGTGTTGAATCTACAAGTTTCCCGTTGGAATTAAAGGTTTATAGAATATTACATCATGGAAGTAATGGCAAATGTGAGTAATCTACATAAAAATAACAAAGCACCATGTTTGTTTTAGTTAATTGTTTTACATTCATTCACACAATCGCTTATAAATGCGAATGTTTAAATGGATGTTTGTATCTCCAGAACGGCTCATCGGATCTGGATGAAATTGGCATAAATGTAGAACTAACTGAGGCACCTATTTAATTTTTTTTATTTCACACGGACGGAGTCACGGGCAATAGCTAGTTATAAGATAAATAAAGCTTTTGAAAAGAGAACGTGGGTCCAGCCATATAAGGTTATTGTATAGGCAGTTGTCTAACTGGATTTAAAACTTTAGTTTTCAGGTAATAAAACTATCCTATGACTTTAAATAGATGATTTCTTTTGTAAGCTAATTAAAAATTTCACAGGACCTTTAAATTGCAGAAGACAAAAGTGATGAAATTTTCTTATAACCACACCTAATAATTACGATAGTCCATAAATCAGACTAAATGAATTGGCTATTTGATATCTTTTTAAGTGTAAATGTAGACTGCTCCGTTGGCCTTGGCAAAGGGTTCCAAGTCACTGCCCGTGACACACGAGCCGATGGAAATTCTGCACCTGTGACACACGACACTGTAACTAATCTCATCCACTGATGGAAATGGGGTCAGCAGATCAACTTACTTTTCTCTACACAACTTTGTAATTTATATTTGTAATAATTATTTCTATAAAGTGTATTTGAAGATGTGTTGATAAAGGTTTGGTTTCTCTTCTCTTAAAAATTAAACTTTTATCTACTTGATAAATATACCAAATTCTTTAGTATTTGCTTGTGGTATGCGAACAATAACTTCATTCGCTCATTGAAATTCACCGTAATTTGTTATGAATACGCGCATAGTGACCTAATTCTGGAGTAATTCAGATTACCAGTACAACGATGTGGCCGTTATGTTAATTTCACACAAGGGCAGAACATTGAGGCGGTATAATAGGACAGTGTACTATCAAAACACTATTGCCCCAAAGACCAATGTAACATTCAATTAGCGATATCGTTGATCGGTAAGTCAAAAATTTTTTATCTCTTTTACGCGCTATTTATGCTTCAACCACGCAACGCATTTGAAGTTTCTCTGGTGTTGCGTTTGACCATGGACGTCGATGACCATTTAGTTGTTATCGCCGCTCGTTTGCCCCCTTCTGATTAAAAAAAACGAATGTTACATTGTTTACGGATGCCTTTCTGTCTCGGTGTATATGTTCAAAAAATAATAGTACTGCATTTTCTTACTGTACTGCCTCGCACTTATACCCTCGTGTGAAAATAGCATTAGTTGACGGTTTGCCGCTTAATATGAAGCCGCAATTATTTCGTGTTTTGTTGTCGGTGTTTTTCACTGCGATAATTCTTTAATACATGGATTTAATCATTTCATTGTTATTTAAATTGCAAATGAAGTTACAGCTAGGTTAGTGGATGATTCTGAATGTAATCCTAAAATCTCTTCCAATAATACTGTTAAGTTTAAATGCGTCGATGAAAATAAGTAGCGCTAATTTATTAATATTTTAGTTACCTTTACTATCTTTCATGTCAATTAAAAAACGTTTTCAACTTTCTGGCTTAAGTTTTAGTTCGGGAGATCCTAGATATAAACTTATTTGCCTTTAACGTAATATATTTTTTTAATGAAGTGAATATCTTATTGGAACATGAAAGACGTGGAACAAATATCAACAATACATATGTATAGGTACCAATTGTTTCGACAGTGTTTTGTTTTCATACATACGTGCAGAGTATGTGCGCAGAGCAAGGGTACTTACTTTGTGGCGCACATTTTATATTTGATTCCAACTGCTCTTAATTATTAAAGTTTAAATTTATTTGTCCTACAATTTGTGAAAGGTTTTTAACAGTCTCGGCATTACTTTCCTAAAATTTTTAAATAGAAACGGTATCAACAAAAAGCAAATCCGCGAGATAGTGTTTAAAAAATGTTAGCACCAATTCGAGAGAAGAGCGGGCAAAAAATTTAAATCTATTTTCATTCAATAGCTAAATGCATGTTCAGCCGGCAGTCTGATCAAGTTAACGGGTGCTAGGAACACTTTTCATTGTTCGCATAGAGGTCAATAAGCTACGCCCCAGCAAAAGCGTGGGATGAGTCTGACGTCACAAATCTAATACACGTTTGTGCAAACGCACACACAAAAAAGTCACTAATGAGTATTCCGTTCAGATTTTTTTGCAGTCTAGATACTGTTATGTAAGGTAAATTACAAGGCATAATGCAGTATTCTTTCTCACAAGCAGCCATAAATGTGAGTAACATCTGTTTGTTAGAATAGATATTTTGAATGTAAATACTAAACAAAATGAGCGTATAAAGCATTGTGTTCATATTAAACACCAGTGTGTTTACTGTAATGTGTTATAAATATTACTTTTGTATTGTTTTAATGTTTCTTTCTACTTTCTAAATCATTACTACTTCCCATGATTAGCCTGTCCAAATTGCAGATATAACAATGTGAAGTGAAATTACTACACGCGATATTCGACATCTTTTCCATTGGATTTCATAGTAATGATACATTACTGTTCGACGACACAGATTTTAATATAATTTTAATATTTGTTACAGGTTCCAGAAAGAATTGAGATTTGTACTCAACTTTCGAAAAGCGCCAGCACGGAGCAGACCGAAGAACCTGTGAAACCACCGGACAAGCACAACAAGACGAACGAGAACATACGGAAAACTGAAATAAATGTTCTTAATATGGAGGTTGAGACATTGAGATGGCAATTAGCACAGGTAAATCAATCTTAAGTTTTTCGTATGATTGCGAATTTGGTGCACCATAATTTGTCACGTTTATTGCATTGCGAAATTGCTGAGCAATGTGTCTCGCGAATGTGTTAAGCTGAGCGTACATTGTATTCATATTATTGCTCGGTTTATAATTTGCCAATGTGAGCGTAATTATTTTCAGACTGAGGCGAACAGACAGATGCACATAGCATTACTTAAGCAAATAGTAACTTTCCTGAACAGAATGAAGGAGCATTTTGACGCCGAGAAAAATGAAGATTTACTTAGGAAGAATATTTCTCCCCGAATGCTCGCCAGATCTCTCAACTTCAATGACTTCCCGCGTGCACATTCCGTGTGGCACGTTGATAAAAATATAGAATATGCCATAACTCCCGCCAAGAAGATAAGTACAAGGAAAATTAGCAAATCCATCAGTAACGTCAACGGATACAAAGATTGCAATGGACTTTGGTAAATGTTTATCCAGATTTTAGTATACTGCAAAATAACTTTCTTAAATATACTTTTCAGAAATACTAAATAACATTTTCATTTAAAATTACCAAATTAAATACAAATTATTAAGCAGAATTTGTAAAGTCTTTTAATTCATGTATTTATGCCGTGAATTAAAAAAATGGTGCTTGATATGTTCGTTATTTTAAAAATAATCGTAGTAAAAGGTTATATAGCCATTAAATTCATGTTTATTTTGAATTTCAGGAGCCAGTCTAAATTATACCTTGTGCCTGAACATGAAGCATCGCAAAAAATTAGCGAAGAAATGTCGAGACTGATTACTCTTGCCAACACAGTGCTAAGCACGAAACTACCTGATCTCGCTTGTGCTTGCGTCGACAAAAACTCTGAGATAGATTTCAAATTTATAGAAAGTAAAAAAGAGAGACCGGCGTCACTAAATTTATCAAATATTGCCATGAGTTTTATCTTAGAAGAAGGTTCTAATGCAAAAATTGATGACACTAAATCGCATAATTGTATCACAAACAACATAACAACAAATGGATCGAATTCTCTAAAACAAGTTGAGTCCACTTCAACTACTTTAAGTGACTTGGGCGAAGAATTACCGGAGATAAAGGTACTTGAGAATGATCACGCTGATAATAAAAGTGGAACAGAATCACTCAACGGAAAGGAAATTCAAGTTATTGGTAAATTAAATGACTACAATGGTGTATCGAACTTTATTGAAGATGAAAGTGGTTTTTCTTCAATGAGTTCATTTCAAGAAATAGGTATACCACTGATTAGTATAATACCTCCTTCGCCTTGCAAGGACGTTGGTTATTTAGAAGATATACCTAATATTATAGAAGAAAAGAAAAAATGGAAAGCGGATAATATTGAAATGAACAAACAAAGCATGAAAGTGTTTTGGGTTTAATCTTTTAGTTGCAGTGTACAAATAATCACTGACTGATCGCGTATGCGATTTAGTTTTACAAATTCTTTTTTTATTTAATAAATTTGTGTTTATATATAAGTCTATAATAAAATGAATCTTAATTGAGTTCGAATGAAATTATTTTAGAGTTAAAATAAAAACATATGTAATTTATATTATTTCAAAATTGTTTGAGACATAAATAGCCTTGTAAATGTTTTTAATTCTGTTACCTGAAACGGCTATTAGATTATATTCTTATGATAACTTTGTTTTTTCTTATAAATTAATAAAAAATATACTTCCAAAGTTGTTAATTTTATATAACCTCTTTTCGTTACTTATTTCGCAATGACACAATGAACAATGACATAAAAAAATAAACTCGTAATTTAACTAAATTTGTTTAAAACTTTAATGTCAGTCCCTTCATAAAATTTTTGTGTAAATAAATGTAAAAATATTAAAAAAACATCACAACCATATCTAAATTTTAAATTATAATGGCAGACGAAGTTGATGATAAAGCTAGCGGTGATGTAGCATCAGAAGCTTCAGAACAAAAATCAGTTATTCCTGAACCCGAACCTGTTAAAGTTCCTGATGTAGAGCTAACCGTTGATGGCTTCGGTTTTATGTCTAAACAGTCAACTACAGATAAAAGTAAAAAGAACGGCCGTAGGAAATCTAAAGAATTAAAAGAAATCTTGGCTCCAGAAGCAGAAGCTAGTCCTTGCTCTTCAAGCAGTAATATCGATATTGTTAGGAGGTTCACATGGAAAACGAAAAACAGGATGACAGTCCAGGTCAGAGCGATTACTATGTATTACGAATGCTTTAAAAAACAAAAGAAGAATCAATGGTTTCGGCTCAGGTCTATGTCTGAATACAAAAAAAATCTTGCTTTTTTGTCCTTGACAGAAAAAAAACTAGATGTTTTGGTTTACGAAAACATTGAACGAATGTTGATAAATTCGTGCTAAATCTAGGTGGTTGGGTTTATTATTTCATTGGTTGTTACAATTAGGTATTTAGGTCTGGTTAAACACGGTTCGTAGACATTAGATTAGGAAAGATGTTATAACGAAAGGCAATATTGATCAAACACAGGTGATAACCTATGGTGCGACAATCACGACTATACAAGTTCCAGACAAGAAAGGAATTCCCGATGACGTCATTGCTGGTTTTGATACGCTTGAAGGTAAATTAACAATCTTGGATTGTACAGAGTAAAACAGCAGAGGGTTTTTTCTTTTAGATTTATCCTTACCACTTCTGTTATACATTTATGTATATAATTGTATTGCTAAATAGGAAAACATAATATCTAGCCCGATGGGCTTTTGACTATATTTAATATAAACAATATTTAATAATTAAATTTAATGGATAAAATATCGTTCGACAAAGTCGTCTAGCTAGTTAATTTATCATCGTAAACAGAATACTTTCAACCACGCAACCCGTACTTTGGTGCTACTATCGGGCGATACGCAAATGTCATCCGCAACGCCACGATGTCTGTCCGGCCAATGGGCAGAATGTACATGCTGTCCACTAACCTGGGACCCAATCACTGCAATGGCGGCTATGTAGGTTTTGACAAGGTAAGCAAACATCATACGTTACTGACCAGTACAATTATATCTTATAGTTCTGAATTTGTAAATTAATCATTTACATCTTCTAATCGCAATAAAAATGAGATCGAGTTGCCATCTACTAAATTGATATCATTCCTTTTTTCAGACGTCACTCAGTTTGAATTTTGACATCTTAATTCATACTATCCATACTTACTATAGCTAACAGAGGCAGAAATGCAAAGGATTTTGTTCATCTGCCTACATTTCATAGATTGGTTTTTTACCTGTGCCGGGAAATATGTGCCGAATCCTTTGTAGCAGCTGGCACGATATTTGGTGTACAAAATTAAGATGCAAGATGACAGGATAACTTGGAAGGTTTTGTTGTTGGGAAGGGTGTATTGCATCGTTACCACTTTAGCGCTTACCATATGTTGTTTACGACGCCTCACAAAAGTTGATGGTTGATAAAATGTAACATGCTAAGTTTTTTCTTATTATAAATTGGAGAGCCGATGGCAATGAACATCGTATTTAGAACAACTTCATCTCCAGATGTATCAAGGTGGTTTTAAAAGATCACAGGGCAGTGACATTAAGACACAGCTCCCTTATTACATAAGTGTAACAATCAGAGTTCCCACGAAATAGTCCCACCGACTGCTACACTGTGACACAACCACTTTCGAGATGATTTCGACAAAGACGTCGTCGCAGTGAAAGGCGCCGCATTGTCAAAACGTAAAAAACATCTATTATTAAAAACAGCGTCCGCTAATTGTTCTATTTCAACTTCCAGTTGGACATCTAAGTATAAAAACAATACATTTTTTGTTACGTTTTACTAATTTGAAGAATATCAAAGCGGATATAATGATCTCGTTTAAAGAAGTCGTTTCTGAAAGTTTATTACATTAACAATCAACTCATAGTTAATTGTTGTTTTTAACTGACTTCAAAATGGAATTGGTTCTCAATTCGTCTGCATGTTTTTTTGCTATTTCTGAAAGTCTTAGTGTTTGACAAGTCGTTCAGAAATAGCTTGTTAATGTTTCAAATACCTAATTCCTGCTCAACATCAATTCAAACATAAAATATTTTAAGTTCTATCCTTATTAAATTACAGGTGAACTGGCGTTCTCATGTTGTGGGCAATAAAGTCTACATGAGCCACGTATCAGATCGGTTCCACGAGGGCTATCCGGGCACTGTGATGACGCAGCTCTGCTTCGAAGTCACATGCGATAATACAATCAACATCGAGATGAAATGTACAACAACGGAGCCAACTATAATCAACCTTAGTAACGCACAATACTTCAATCTAGCTGGACATGTAAGTCTATTACTTTTACTACATCGTTAGTCAACAGTTGATTGTGAAGCACGCAGAGCCCTTTAATGGTCTATTAAACATTTTCTTAGTGTAATATTTCCTATTTCAATAACATTGGTAAGTTGATTTTGCTTTATAATATGTTACAGCACCGAGGCGCAGAGTCGATGTACGAGCACATAATTACTATCAACGCTGATAAATATACGCAAGTTGACGACGATGGATTAGTTACTGGTGAGTAAAATAAGGAGGAAATCTATGTTGTCATAAGTGAGTAGTAGTTTCGAAAGTCCTGGAGAAATTCGATCAAATAAGTGACATTTATAAATAAAAGATACGAGCATTATGCTGACAATCATTTGGATAAGCTTCTGCTTATGTTTTGCTAACAAACATGTTTGCAAAGAGGAACCGAGAGAGATATTGTCTTCCCCCAACCTTTTGGCTATATGCTTGTTTGTTATTTAAGTGTTTAAGTATATACACTAAATGACTGTTTCAATTTTTTCAAAATTTTGTTTTATTTTATATCAAAAAATGGCAAAAGAGTAAGCGGCCACATTAATACGTTTAAATATGCTTAATGCTTTGCCTACCTTTAATCGACAGAGGAGTTATAGGGAATTATCACTACATATAATACATAGAAACATTGTTTATACAAAAAAAAAATGTCGGTTTCAGGCGAAAAGAAGGTTGTCGGTGGGACGGCTTTCGATTTCCGAGTGCCGCGCTGTTTGAAGACAATGTTGCCGAAGATACCCAAAGGAGGGTATGATGTCAACTTCTGCATCACACAGGCCACTGCTCAAGATTTGACGTTCCACGCCAGGTTAGTTTGTTGGAGTATTTTGTTTAAGTTTATAAGATTCCACGCCGCAGATATTAATGCTTTAGAATTCGTTAAATCTTCTCTAAGCCCTAAATGTACGTACTTTGTACGAGTATTCACGACCAAGAAGTGAAATCGTATACGTCCTCTACGTTATCCTAAACTTTACAGAAAGTTTGTGAATAAATAATTAAATGATTTTGCTTATTTAGACTTGGGGAAGCTTTTATTATAAGACATTTTTAATATTTCAGGGCCCTCCATCCGGACACCGGGCGGGTACTGGAAGTGTACAGCAACCAGCCAGGCCTGCAGTTTTACACGGGGAACCGGCTGCCTGACCCGGATCGGATAGTTGCGGTATGTACCATGGATCAAACCCGTGTTAAACTAAGCAACTAGTCCCCTGAACCAGCTTCTGCCATCATTGGCGGTGTGAATATCAGTCATTTGCCAGATACGCGTGCTCAGGATTTAAAACCCTTGTTAAATATACAAGTGATTCAGATCAGTTTATTTTAGTAATATTTATCTTTACTTAATTATAATCAGTCTTCTTAAAATACTCTTAATACTAGTACCTATTCTTAATTGTTGATTTTGTGTAAATGTGGGAAATGCCTGACAATTTTTAACGGCAGATTTGTAAGTTGTAATGATTGCGTTGTGTTTTTAAAAGGCTTTGTCTGGAGGAGAGGAAGAAGGAGCGGAGCAGAGCGAGAGCGAAGCGAGTGCTGAGGACGAGGAGTTAAGAGAGGTCGACGGGGGATCTGATAACCAAGGAGATGTAAGAGAGATAAACAATAAATGATTATAGTATGTACTAATTGTTGAAGAGAACTTTTGCCACAGAGGAGGAACGATGAATTGAAAGTTTCGAAAGAAGGAAACTGACAGAATCATTAAAATTATCAGAATAGCATCCCAGTAAAACGTCGTCTCTATGTACCCTTTTCATTAACGAGCGAAAACATTATGTTTCGAGGTATTTAATAAGTTAATTCGGGCAATATAAGCATGCTTGATATATAAATACTAGCTTTTACCCGCGACTCCGTCCGCGCAGAATAAAAAATAGAAAAACGGGGTAAAAATTATCCTATGTCCGTTTCCTGGTTCTAAGCTACCTGCCCACCAATTTTCAGTCAAATAAATAGTGTAACTAACACGACTTTCTTTTATATATAGATTATATTTACTTCTATAAAATCTTAGCTGTTTACTAATTATATCTTTTTATGTCACAGGGTAAAGAGCATTACGGTTATGTGCCGTTGGCCGGTAAAAATGGAACATTTTACAAGAAACATGGACTTTTCTGTTTATTACCACAAAATTATCCAGATGCGATTAATCATGTGAGTTACTTAAATACATAAAAATATGAACAAGACAAGACTAATGTAGATTGGAAAGTTATTAAGCCTGTAGAAATTATAACCAACTAACTGTCGCCCGTGACTTCGTCTGCGCGGAATTAAAAACAAAACTTAATATGTAGCCTATATGTTCTTCCAGACTATGTTTTATATCTATACCAAATTTCATTAAGCCTTTCTGGAGATACCTTCAAACAAATATCCATCCATCTAAATTTTTTAAGTTTTTTCTGTCATAAGGACTTTCTCCTGACAATAACAAACAACAAAAAAAAGTGAAATCGGTCCAGCCGTTCACGTGTGATGGCGTGACCAAGGGATATGGGGATTCATTTATATATATAGATTATTATATATATATAGATATAAAAAAATCTGTTTGGTATAATGTCAGTCAACCTTATAATAATTGCGAGTTCAAGATTTGGCAAAGATTGAGTTAAAGCCAGCGAGGAACAAAGCAAGTTTTTGTAAATTATATACATATACTGCGAATGAAGGCTATTATACATTAATAGTCCTGATTGGCTCTTTTTTTTTAAATGAACACACAGTCTTTGGTCTTCCCGCCATTTGGAAATGAAACGTATGAGAGAAGACTTGTTAATTTTATTTTTGCGTAACGTTTATTATAATGAATTTTCTTTATTTTTATAGAAAAATTTCCCCAATTCGGTGCTCAACCCTGGTGAAGTATACGTACACAGGATACAATACAAGTTTGGAATTTTACTTGGTAAATATGTATGAGGGGCAGAAAAAAATATTATTTTGATAGTAACGTATTGTTTTGTAAAATGAAATGAAAATGTTTGAGGAAAATATATTATACAGTGATTTTTTTGTTGTGGTTTTTATTTTAATGCTAGTTGATAATTGTTTAATACTAGCTGTGACCCGCGACTCAAACCGCGCGGAATTAAAAAAAAAAAAGTAGCCCATGTGCTCTTCCAGATAAGTTCTACATCTATGCCAAATTTCATCAAGATCCGTTGGGTGGTTCCGGAGATACCTTTTAACATCCATCCATCCATCTAAATACTCGCATTTACCTATATAAGTAAGATTTCAAAAGCTGGAATTTAATTTTTATCGTTGGCTTCCACTGTCCTAAAATAAATAGTATATATTAATATCAAAAGGTAAGCACTGATTTTAGGCAGGTCCGAAAAGTCCTGGAATGGTGGCCACGGACAGGCCAACCGAGTGAAGGAAGGCCTCCAGTAAGAGGGACAGTAAATATATTATAATAAAATTGTCACGGCAGTGGAATTCTACTGTGATCAGAAACGCTTTATTGCATTTTGATAAAAAAATATGGGTCACATGATTGAACTTATTGTGTGTCGTATATCTTGTTATGCTGCCATATATCTTAAGAGGTGAGGGCCACGACTCTTTCAATATCTATTAAGATTTCGATATAACCGTTGGTTTCCACTATTGAAACTTTTTTATAAAAAATAATTACATGGCTGTCATTTTCACTAAAAAAAACAGATACCAGAAGTGTTTCGGCAATGGAAAGCGTTAATACTTAAGTCAATGTATTTTTTTTAACTAAGACATTATTAGGTTGCGTGAGTGCACTGGATGCGGGCGGCACAGGACCGGACATTGTGACAATCGATTGGGGAGACCTACGTCCAGCAGTGAGCGAACTCAGTCTGATGACGATGATGATGTTAAAGACATTATTAATTAAATAAAAAAAAGATTTTTTGCTCATTTTTGAAAAATGATAATGTTGAGCATGATAACGAGAATGTGTTAGTTTGTATTGTATTTTCTATTCCATTATGATCTCCTATGGGCCTATCACGAATTTGTGATATTCGCTTCCGTATCGACACAATTCGTATTAAAATTTGTGCAGCGCCCCAATCGGGCGTAAAGTACACCAAAAATCTCATACTAATTTTGACATAATTGACGATGACGATACAAAGGCGATTGTCACAAGTATTCGTGCTAGGCCAACTGTAGTCTAAGACCCTTCTTATACAAGGTAACGTAAATCTTCGAAACCCGGAGATTTTAGTCGCTAAGCGATTCAAATGTCATAGAGATTTATACACAGCACGAATCGCCGACATTTCTGTTTGTCATCGCCAAAGCCAGTTCACAAACTGTTTGTCAAGATCGTCATGAGAAAAGTAACTGGAATTATCAAGATGGCGGAGTAAAACTGTACAGTTGACATGGTTGTTGTTGTCTGTACTGACTGAATAGACGACTCGCGTTGACGATTTCACATTGTGTTTACGAAGCGCTCGCAACGCTATTCTCGCGACGCAATCATACTATACTGTTTCGACGATTTAGGTTGCATTGTGAACGAAGGGCTTAATTGTTGAACTGATTATGAGGAGTGAGGTGATATTTATATTTATCTCCGGAGCGTAGGTGTAAAATCAGCCTTGTCCGAATTTTATATTATTATTATTTATATTGTAATTTTGCCTTAGAAACGGGCAGAGATTTAAATATAATCTTACTATATATAAATCTCGTGTCACAATGTTTGTCCTCAATGGACTCCTAAACCACTTAACCGATTATAATAAAATTCGCA
>JAOPJD010000025.1:1249659-1269605 GCA_026167825.1 Papilio polyxenes | reverse complement strand
AGAATGGTTTAGATTTACAGTTTTTTTTTTAATTCCGCGCGGACGGAGTCGCGACCGACAGCTAGTTTATTTATATAATTCGATTGGTCAATTTCATATCATAACATATTTTAATTTAAACTATTAAAATACTTCATATGAAGTGTAAACTTTGCAGTGACGATTCGCTTTTAGATTCGATGTCGTGTCTACGCATTTAAATCTTTGCCTAAATTATTATAAAACCATTAGAAGCGCTTGGAAAGTTTCTATGCAACGGGCCGCGAAGTGCTCTGTTTGCGGCCGAGCCGAAATTAATGGGAACCATATCAAGTTGCGATTTAATTATGCCCGTTTAAGTGGATATGTTCAGGGCCGTCGACGTTTTTAACTATTCCATTACGTTAGAACTTATGATTTAATAGTTTTTTAATGTTATATGAATAGGTTTCATAAGATATGTTTAACAAACATTTATAATATTACACTTATGGTATTAATTAGGATAAGCTAGTGCTCGAAATAAACATGTCATGTTTAATGACGTTACTTGTACAATAAAGCACACAAATTAATCCCGGTCTTTGTTCACTTGTCTTGCTATTAAGTACTATATAATATAATAAATACATATAAAGTTATCGTATCTAAGGAAGTATATTTTCATCAAAGACATTTTATTCATCTATAGTGTTAAATAGTTTTTACGAATTATTATAGTTATTATTTTATTGTAGTGCTATAAAAATATCAATATGTTGTGTGGTTATCGTGGTCAATATTATTTATAAAATGAATTCCTCTTACTCAACAGCCCACCGAAGTTCGATCTTTGATTTCTAGGAAATATACATCACTGGTGAGGTCGATACGGTTTCGTTTCCCCTTTACCTGCGAAACACAGACACAAATTAAATTTAGTTTTAATGAAAAGAGGAATTAAAAAACTAAAAGTTTTAATACAAAGTTTACATAAGTTGTGAGGCAATTAGTGGTTAAATGTTAATTATTTATTTAACTTGGGTGATAATAAATATATAAAAATTATATATGGATTTTTAAGTCTAATTAATCAAGCTATTAGTTTCATTAATTTTAAATTTTAAATTTATTATATGACAAAATTTATTTTAAACACTTTACCATAATACAATTTCGTGTTATTGTTTCTTCAATTAACACAATTCGATTAAGATTATGTCGTACTGTGCGGCTTCAATTTATTTCTCTGAAATTAATTTTATTTTCAATCAATTTAATTTTAATCTTCAATTCACATAAAATAATAAAGATATAGAAATGTAGGTGAAGTACTCAAATTGTATATATCATGAAAACCTTAATACTTAACTTATTCAACTGCTATTTAAAAATTAAACATCCACGTTTACATCAAACAGCGATTCGTTGGGAGTTTTATTCAATTTTATTGTCAAAAAAACTTTTATTGCTACTAGGGAGTTTACAATACGCTTTGTACATCTGAGTTAACTGGTAAAGCAATACGAATGCCTGTAACGAATTGTTGAAAACAACGAGATTTTAAAATAGAGAATTCCGTTATAACTTTTTAAAGGCATTGAGTTCTCATTTGATCTGTCTGTTGTTTTCAGTTTGCAACTGTAATTTAGATGCGACGTTGAATGTATTGTTGCGACTCTAACAATTTCAACGTTAAATATGAAATTAAATCATTTTTAGTTTGGATTTTCAATGATGTAAATTAGCTGATTTTGTTAGTGTATTGTTCGTAATATTTTGTAGTTTTACCAACCGTTATTTATTAATCTATCATAAGTTACAGTACATATTTAGGTAGTGTTCTGATGTTAGAAATTAGTTAATATCGGCTTCATCACGTTACAATATAGAATTCATCATCATCAGTTCACTATACGTCCCCACTGAGGGGCTCGGAGCCTACCCTAAGTTAGGGGGTGCCTAGGCCATAGTCAACTACGCTGACCCAGTGCGTGTTGACTTCACACATATCATTGAATTTCTTCAGATATGTGAAGGTTGCATGCATCGTGATGTGTTCCTAAGAACGCAGTAAAAAATTCGTATGTAATACATATGTAAATCGAAACATAAATTGGTATATGGCGGTATTCGAACCTAGAACCTGCAGATTGCAAGTCAAGTGCTTAACCTCTGAGCCACAGACGCATATATAATTAGAAATTCCAAAAAAAGCACGGACGGACTATAGCATAACTGAAATAACCGTATATTTTGTCTAGATCTTCATGTAATGAAAACTCACTGATAGCATAATTACAATTTACAAAAACAGATAAGATGTTTGTAGAAAGAAATATTCTTAGAAAGTGATGTATATATTTAAGGACTGCTTACTAAGCTTGTCCATCTCTGACACGATAAATCTATAAGACTGTATGTAAAAGATTGCGCTTAGAATTTTAATCAGCTCATTTTTCCTTTGTCTATAGAGGGCGCTGTCTCTTGCAGTGTCATGTGTTAACTAGACGCATTGACAATGACATGACGTTCTTACGTTATCAATAAGAGGATGCTTTTGCGAAAGACTTCTTCGCGTAATAAATCGAATATATTTACATATTTTTTTGTACAAAAATTTATTTAAACATATTTGTTCGTTTTTTTTTTTTGTAAAATGTCGTGACATTGACAATTATGATGGTACCTTGTCCTATTTATCAACGGTATCAGTATATCGTATGGATACTATATAAATATTATTAATAGATTTTGGTCATCATATCTTCAAGGTCTGGGATACGGCAGGAAACATCTGGTTTTATTTGCTTTACATATTTACATGTATAGATAATAATTTCCTGTCGAACAACTTATCTTAGTATTTTACAAGTATACACGGTCTTAATCTGATTTTTTTAAACGCAGCGTCAACGGGTTACAATTCGTTGGAAAAAAGTCCTAACTATTTATGTCTTCAAATTGGGTAGGGTTAAAGAAAATAAAAATAACAATCATCAGTCTGGTCAATACCAATATGCTATGCAATTTTTCATATATTTTATAATACTTAATTATTCTTAAAAATACTTGAAATAAATCCTTCACAGACGCTTATTTAAATAAAGTAGGAATGCTGGCCAGTTTTGTTTCGGACAGTACCAGTCAGATTTTTTTTAAGTTATGCGAAAATGAATTAAGTCCTTTAAAATTTTTCAAACTTTTATTTTAGTTAATGAATTAATTCCATTTAAGGTAAAATGTAGCAAAGCTAACTTTAGGTAAAAATAAGCTAAGGACAAAATAATCAAAATATTATGTTAAAGTACACAAAAAGTATTGATTTTGTACGGTATTGTTTATCCCATTTTTACAAAAAAAAAATCGAGGCCGATAACCTTCGTTAATATTGGACTAAAAAATTACACTGTAATAAAATGTTTAATTAAAAAGAGACACGTGATATTTTAAAAAGGCTTTATAGGCTATGTGAAGCAAGTAAATAATCTAATTGGGATCCCTTAAGTTTGCGAGCAGAGGCTGGATGTGTAGACAGGGTGTAGTGGTCTCGAGCATGACATCTGAACAAGTCGCCCTTCGCCCTTCGCCCTACTACCCCATTTGTGGGCGGCTGCGTTCTTCTTGCAAATTTTAACTAGCTAAACCAAGTATGCGTTGTTACGACAAATATTTCTAATATTATAAATGCGAATGTTTAGATGGATGAATGTTTGTTTGAAGGTATCTCCGGAACGGCTTAACGGATCTTGATGCAATTTGGCACAGATGTAGAACATAGTCTGAAAGAATTGACGAGGCTACTTATTGAGTTTTTTTTAATTCCGAGCAGACAGAGTTGTGGGCGACAGCTAGTTTAAAATAATGTCAAATCGATATACGATCTTAAATAATGTTTGCTCATCCGCGATATTTTTTATAAATTTCAGTCTATTTATATATCCAATTTAACATATTGTAAAATCAGTTCACCTCTGCCTAACCAGGTTAGTTCAATTCAAATCCTCTTTCTAATTTTCAATATAATAACAAATATTATGTTAGTAATTGAGACGACAATTAGAAAGTTGGAGCATCAATTACAATAGACAATAATGATGTAAAATCATCCTAAGAGGTGGCGCGGGTTATTTCAACCGCGGGGTCGCGGTTAAACCTTTTACAGTAACTTTAGAACGTTACCGTAAATACATTAAAAGAAGCTGAATCCTAAAACTTCAACTAATGGTATTAAGAGATCTTGTAGTTATTTTCAATTGTCAGATAAAATGTGTCATTGGAATCTTTGAGAACTGACAAAGCCTGAGATCTGGCAAAATTGATTATTTTTTGTTTAACAATTATATAGTTTGCAACGAAATGATTCGCAAAGAAAGTTATTCGAATGTCTAAAATCAGATTTGTATGTCTTAATTTATTCTTAAAATGTTTTGTAGCGAAGTTTTATCTTCTCTAATCAGAAAACACTTTATTTAATTATTTAGAGTAACAAAATAAATTTTGGGAATAATCCTGAGAAATCCAAAACTCTATCTGAGATTTCTAGTCTAGTTCTAGTATCTTAGATTTTCCTTTGAGCACCTCTTTCATACAACTCACGAGGATTTCCAGTATTATGTCCGATCTGTGTTCTTAAGTGAAAATGATTTTTTTTTCGTCGTCAGCTCATACGTCCCCACCGAAAGCCTCAAAGCCTACCCAATTTAGGGGTGATTAAACCATAGTCAACCATGCCCAGTGCTGGTTGGTTGACTTCACATGCGTATGTGTGAATTTCTTTGCCAATATGTGCAGACTGCATTGCATTTTTTCTTTCAAATATGTACGTAAGCACCTACATATATATGAAATTCAAAAGTCGAAAAACACATTGGTCGTTTTAGATTACGGTACGACCAACTGGCTTCAAAGAAAAAATCAAGGCTTTATTCAATGGTTTTGTTTTGAACTTAGAACTAAATTTGTAAACATAGGAAACGTATTGTCCCATACACTAGATCCAAGATTACATCAGGTAAAATAGATTGAAGTGTAGGCGCTACTGAGATGTAGATTGCAGATGTACTATCCGTGTTGATACAACGTTGGCATATCCTTTGAGCCGGCCATGTTCTCTACGTAGGATCATCATAGTATATGTACAATAGGTTTATCATTTATAGGTTCTTAAATCAATAGCTTTGTGATGAAACTTAATTATTTTCTTCAGATGCCTTTAAATATTTGAAACTAGCTTTTGCCCGCGACTCCGTTTGCGCGGAATTTAAAAAAAAATTAAAATTAAAAAAAAAATTAAAAAGTATCCTATGTCCGTTTCCTGGTTCTCAACTACATACCCATGAATTTTCAGCCAAATCGGTTCAGCCGTTCTTGAGTTATAAATAGTGTAACTAACACGACTTTCTTTTATATATATAAGATGTAAATATTTTTCCTTTTTCCAAATTAATTTACTTTCCGTGTCACGGGTTCAGTTGGTAATTTAAATGTTTTTTTATTTTTTTAGATTTTATTTATAAATGTAATTGTTGTGGCTTTAACTGTTATTTGTTATTTAGGGAGCGGATGTATTTTAAATTCTCATTACAGTGGAGATTTCGACATGGAGCAAACATCACGCGTCTCGCATGGTTATAGCACAAGCAACTTGCAACACTGTTTTCTTAGCCTAAATGTTTCCGACAAGTATAATTATTATAAATATAAACGTTTTCGTACACTTTTGTATTATTTGTATATGTTTTAATATTATTTTGATATTGATATCAGTTGTTATATTTTGCATACTATATTGGAAAATTTACACTTAGTATAAATCAAGATCCCGTGGCCTCCATTAATTAGGTCATTTAATTAAAGCAAAATTGAGTTCACTGTTATATATAATAGCATTACAAAGTCATATCAAATATTAAATGCTACTTAGTACGAAGGAATCTGAACTCGGGTTTCGTCAAATTAGAATAAAATGGAAGTGTACTTAACTAATCGTCACTTTCTCCCCATTTATTCAGTTATTTCGTATTGTTGCCCCCAAACTTACTATATTTATTTCTTCAAAAATATAATTAAAAAATAAGTCTTTCCTTAAAAACCAGTCTAACTATTTCAATGAATATAGCTCTCAGATGCAACACACGAGTGTTCCAAATTATTACTAGGTTTACGATTATTGTTAACAAGAAATTTGTTTGAAACAGGCCAACACTGCACTGAGTGGGTCAAACGTTTGTTTAAAGTAACTCAATATACTTTAAATTAAATCATTTAAGATCCGACACTTTGTGAATAGCAATAAATAACCGTTTAGGACAGTTATTCACTGATGTAAATGTATAAGTCGTCGCTTTAACAATTTATTTAACAATTGGAGACAATCGTATGTAAGGACGATCATTAACCTAAATCAACTGAATACTATAAGCATTTATATTTACAAACTGTCAAATGTTGAATTAATTATCTGTTGGTAGGTTTTTCGATACTTAGTCGTCTGGTATAGAGCTTTGTTTTTCAATAGTAACAATTTAAAGCAGGTGACTTACGAAAATATTAAGTAGTTTTAAATTTCAAATAAATTCTTTTTTCTTATAAATTTGAAATTAACGCTCGCCAACCCTTGGCGTAGTTAACTTGCGCGGCGCGTTGTTCCCACCCGAGCGAGGATCATGTTGGACTATACGAAATTGCCGAGAAATCCTCCAAGCACTCTTCTCCCCACACTCTAATTGCCTCGTTGTCCAACGATTTATTTATGAATCGTGATCTGTTAGCCGTCGATGGACTTTATGTTCTATCTACTTAAATTATATTCGTATTTCATCCAGATCCTTTGAGACGTTTTGGAGGTACCTACAAACAAACATTTTTCCATCCATCCGTATTTCTAATATTAATGAGATAAGATGTATCATTTTTTTTTATAATAGATTGTTACCAAAATTAATTAACATATTTTATTTGTATATCAAGTAAATAATATTTTCTGCTATGCTTCTAATTATCCAATGTTAATATTAGGAGAAACGATATTTTTGATTTATCTGTATAGTCAAAGAATTAGAGTAGACAAGACCTGATCCACAAATGTACCTTTTTTTCTTTTGACTTTGGAAAGGAAAAAGTATTCAGAAGTAAGAAGAAATAAACATAAAAAAATCAGCTTCATCCAAAAAATAATCATTTTGTGCTGTAGATGTAACTCGGTACTAAAACACAGATTAAAAGTTGTTATATAATCTGTGTTTCAAAGGTTTCTGTATACTATCAAATGAAATAAAAGCTGAAAATTTGGAATAAGAAGGCAAAGGGGCCGGCAAATCGGGATCGTTATTAAGGCGGGGCGGAACCTTAGCCGACCAATCCACAAACATTGATAAGTACCTATTCCTGAAGTCAGCGGATCCAAATCTACCGTTGACCTTTATATTACATAATAACATAATAATACAATGTGCAAATACACTACCATCTACACACGATCGAATAAATATGGAATAAATGTTGAAATACTAAGCTGTCGCCTGCGTCTCCGTCCTCGCATAATTAAAAAAAACATAATGAGTAACCTGTGTTCTTTCAGACTATGATCTATATTTAAGCCAAATTTCATCGAGATCCGTTGAGCCGTTCAGGAGATACCTTCAAAAATCCATCAATCCATACATTCAAATACTCGCATTTATAATATTTGCATGATAACTTAGAGATTATTAAGTGGATTGAATTTTAAAAAGTTAAAATTTATAAAACATACTTATTTATTTTATAGTAACTATTGGTTTTAATGATTAATATGCCGTTTAAATTCTGACCCAAAAATCTCGATAGGTTTGTTTCAATCTTAGCCAGTGATTTGTAAATATTAATTTTCTATAAATTTTCTTTTCAGACTGCAATAGCAGGAGACATCTATTGGGAAGATGCAGATGATTCCTTAAATGAGTTCCTGGAAGTTAAGGAACCAGAATCTGGACTCATCAGTCATTTGCGACGGTTAAAGAGACAGCTGTTTTGTAAGTAATCTAACTTCTTACTTAACATTATAACTGTGACTGTAACTGTGAGACCAATGCCATAAGTGATGGATGATAAGTGGATGGACTGAAGATATTTCATGAGATAGCTCCGAAAAAGCGGAACGATTATGAAATAGAACGTAATTCTAAAATGAAAATCACAGACATATTTTGCAACCTTTTTTTATAACCTGTAATAATATTAAATGTTGATTATACTCACAATCTCTACATGCCATCCATTATTTTGTATACGCGATACGTAAAGATGACATAAACTGACAAGAAACTGTTAAAATTTCCAGCTTCATTCGCCGATACAACTGAAGATCCGGCAGAATATGAATCAGCAACGTCCGATCAGTTCGATGAAAACGGGTATGTGATCTATTTTCTATTTTGGTTAGTTTACAAACTAACCGACTGACAGGTCTTTAATTTTTACAAGGATATTGTTAATATGTACATATAATATGTTCCATTATCCTGTGATCAACATCAAGTTATTGAGATCCAATTATTTTGAAGCACCCTACTTCTTAAAAATCGAAGACAATAATCAAAATTAGTATTAAACAATATGAAGCTATTTGTTGATATTCAAATTATTTTTTATAGGAATGATGTTGACGACGACGAAACTCCAATCGAAGGTTCGGGAACATTCAGGAGAGATCCAGATAACAGGGAAAGTAAGTAATTTCAACTTAAGTTGTTGGTGCTTAGCAAAAAAGGAGGAAAGACTTCGAAAATACTTCCCGTTGTCTTAAACTGTAAATATAATATTTTCAATATTATTATTTCACAGAAACACTCCGCGTTACTTTCGTGGTGATGGAGCCCTTCCAGATCGAATACTCCGACAGAGACTCTGAACAGTTCCAGAATATCTCAATAGGATTAGCAAACGCAGTCAACAGCCTGTTTGATTCAGTTACCGGGACTCAAAGAGCCAGTCTCGTCAGGATACAGTAAGTATTTTCCTTCTACAATAGATAGTCTGTAATATAAATAGTAATGAAAATGTAGCCACAAGTCGAAAAAAGTGTGTTTGAATGCTGTGAGTCTCTCTCTCTCTCTCTGTGTGTATGTGTGTGTGTTTAAGAGTTTAAAATATTCTTAATTCAAGCAATTAAAAAGTTGAAGATTTCTAATTGTTATGAATTGGAAATTTTCTGAAATACTAATATATTTCCATGATGTATTTTATTATCCTTAAGCTGTTTTACTAACATCCTGTACTATGACATTCCAGGTCGAGGTTATCGGACGAGTTTTCGTGCAAAGTGACTATGGATATCACAACATCTGGGTTCGATGACACTAAGGAATTGGCGAGGATCCTTCAAGATCACATCAGGCAAAGAAGACAACTCGGAAGCTTCATAGTAGACGAAAACGAATTCTTATCCACCGATATAATTGACCCAGGTTTGTTTAATTGCAATTGGCCTTCGGATTTTAATAGGACAATTATAAATTATAATTTGCAATTGTTGTAATGAGGAATCATTTACTTAAGTTATTTACTTAATGTTGAAGAAAATAACCAATGAGAGTTTATCGTTAATGACATTGTTTGTTAATGATAAACTGAAAATAACATGTAAAAGGCATAAACGATATTGTGAAACTACACGATTAAGCTACAAAAATTTAATTTTATGTTTTATTTTATTCAAATTTATATCGATTCTTTTTATTTGTTTATCAATAAAAAGAACACTTTTCTCTAGTTATATTAGGCATTTCTTAGTGCCATGGCCACCTCCACCTATGACTTGCTTTTTAACGGTGATACACTATCTATTCTGTCCTGTGTCTCTGTCACATTACTCGAACAGCATCATTAGTTTATCTGAAACAAATTTCTACACCGTGATATACCTAATTCTCAGAAATTATCTGAATTTTTCTTAAGAATGTGTCCCAAGTGTCGAATTCTTGAGATAGATGGTATGAAAAGTTCTTTTATTTGTAAGCATACTTGTAAATAATGGTCTAAAATTTAATATATACGTTATATTATTTAGGTACCACTAATCTGGAGTGTGCTGCTGATGAGATAAAGTGTGACGATAATCATTGTATTGCTAACTGGGCTTGGTGTAACGGTTCTCCGGACTGTCCCGACGGCAGTGACGAAGCGTCGTGTCAAGATCAAGGTTTTTTTTAATTGTTTTTTTTAATAATTTTTTTAACATTTGAATCATAAAGCACGTTGATACAAGAACTGCAAATAACTGGCAAATTGATGATCATAGATTTTTTTTTTTAATTTTTATAAAATTATTTTACTTATGAGTAAGATTTAAATCTTACTCTTTTGTTAGTATTAAGGGATTTTTTTTATTTTTTTTATTTTACGTTTACTAGAATCCGAAGGCGAAGACCAGACCAATGAAGTCGATCAACAGACTTCGACGCCGACATCAAATAGCCAAAGGAAACCAGATAATGGTGATTAATTCAACATTTATTTCCTTTAACATGTCTTTGTTAAATGATTTTTTAAATTGGTTTTCACATTTTTTTTTCTTTTTTGATTTTTTTTTGTTTGTTTAGATGGCCTTGATACGTTTAGCGTAGCGCCGAATGGAGAAAACGAATTAATTCCTGAGACGACTACACCTCGCCCAGAACGTAAATATATTTTGTTCTATATATTTTCTTTTTTTTATTTACTAAACAATATATGGAAATTATTTAAAATAAAATCGGTATTACAAGGAATAAAGATGATAAATTGATTAGGTTACCAAGTGTCTGTAGGTTTTTTTTTTGTTTATCTTATTTTTTTATCATAATTTAGGCGGGGATGGTGATGAGGGTGATGATACCACCTCAAGTGACACAGAAAATGAAGTTATACCAGAAACAACTACAGCCCAAATTGATTGTAAATATTTTTTTTATTTTTTTTTCTGTATCGTGCTTCATGTGTCATAACTTCATAGTTTTCAATCTTTCACTCTTCTGCTATTGTATTTCTAGTTCTATTTCCATCTTTATTCTATTCCATTTCTATTCTTCTTGGAAAATCGCATTTGATCAAAATTTGGGATCTAGCAAAGTATTATTATTAGCAGGTTATCTTATCGCTTTTCGGGATTTTTTATATATAAAATATGGGATTTTACATTTTAATTGCAGCGTGTTTACGTGTCAGAAATATTTCAAGGTTTTTTTGGAATACACAGGCACACTAAGGTTATATAACTGTAAATGCAAAATCTAAGTGTACATTTGTCATACTAAATCTATTAAGACCATTAGCTATTCTGAGTGCTGCATTGAAATTGCTAAACTAATTTGTATGTACATATATGTAATAATTTTGTATGTTAGGTGTATGGTGGCGGCTTGTTAATCCATTACTCAGGGTACTTCCCTAGTTTGGATACCCAATCGCCTCGCTTGCTCATCACATTTCAATTTTTTTTTTTTCAATATTGTTACTGATTGTTCATACATCATCAGCTCACACTATACGTCCCCACTGAGGGGCCCGGAGCCTACCCTAACTTAGAGGGTGACTAGGCCATAGTCAACCACGCTGACCCAGTGCGGGACTTCACACATATCTTTTAATTTCTTCTTAGATATGTGCAAGTTGCATCACAATGTTTTCCTACACCGTAAGAACGTCGGATAAATGTACATATGTAAATCGAAAACCGAAAAACACATTGGTACATGGCGGGATTCGAACCCAGGACCTGCACTTGGTAAGTCAAGTGCTTAACCCCTGAGCCACCGACGCTCCCTATATTTAAAACAAGTACTGATTGTTCTGTTGTGATAATTAATAATAATTAAATCCAAAATAACAATTAAAATTAAATTAAAACTTTGTAAAGAAATATTTAAATAGTTTTATTAAGTATATTTTTTTGTTATTGTTTAGTAATCGCGGTTATTTTTTAATTACCAGAAAAAAACCAGGTAACGTAGAATACATATAAGAATTTAAGTATGTAGTCATTATACGACCAAAAATTAGGTTTTTGAAGGATAATTTTTCGATTTTAATTTGTATATATTTATTTCAAAAATATGATCAGCAACAGGATATCCTATATTTTTCTGGTAAAACAACACTGAATTATAGTACTATTTGCCAAAAATATAAAAACATTAATAAACATAATATGTTATTATTATTAAGCGATCGTCGGTGGCTCAGGGGTTAAGCGCTTAATTTGCAATCTGCAGGTCTTAGGTTCGAGTCCCGCCATGTACCAATGTGTCTTTCGGTTTTCGATTTACATATGTACATTTATCCGACGTTCGTACGGTGAAGGAAAATATCGTGATGCAACCCGCACATATATGTGCATTCTCGGGAGAAAAAGGCGGCAACGCGGCTCGCCAACCGTCACGTTCCGACTCCCGAAATGGTGAAAATTAGATTGCGGAGGTTCATTTGGCCACACCAAATGAAGGTCCGTGATATCTGCCTACCCCTCTGTGTTCTGTAACCCAGAGAGGTAGGCAGAGATCACGAGAAAGCCTGTGCTTGAGATGTGTCATATTATTATTAACTCTATGCAAAGATTTCACACATATATAGATGCATAGTGTATACTCAATATGTGTTTAATTATAAAACAATACTGCTGTCGTTATGATTTCTTACAATAAGCTAAACCAACTGCTGAATCGTTCACTAGAACAAACCAAATTCGTGGTAAAAGGTTCATATCAAACGGCTCGTTTCGATTTCGGTTCGTTTTCACATTGGTGTGCTTTGATCAATCGTCTATTTCTCTGTTATCCTACTAGCTTTGTAATTCATTAGGTGGTGGGGTCACTTTTCATTGTTAATAATATGAAACAATCGTTGACATTATATTTTTTATATGGTTTCACACTAAAGCATGCGGACTATAAAGGATGATAAAACTTTATGCAGAACAAGTTTACTACCAACAAGCTTAACAGCTTAAGTAGGTACTAGGTAACAAAGTATATATGAAAAACTTGTGTTTGTGGTACAGCGTGTGCGGCGTACGAGTTCAGATGTGACAACACGCGGTGCATCCACCTGACACAGCGCTGCGATCGCCAACAGGATTGCGATGACGGCACAGACGAGGCCGGCTGTCCACCGGGTAAGTCAAAACTATTTTTTTTTTAACTAAGTTGTTACCTATTACAAGAAGGCACAGAAAAGTGTGATTTGTCGTTTTAACACAAGAGCAGGACGGCGATGCGAAACTTGAAGGACGACGACATGACTGATCGATGTCAGTTTGATTAGGGTAATATGAAGAAAACATTACTCGTGATCGTTTGGATTCCACTCTTCATTATCAGGAGGAACTTTAGTTATATTCGCGGCAGGACTGATTGGTTGTTTTCTTATGCACAATTTTAAATTTAAAGCAACCATTAGCATGTTTACTCTAAAGGGATCGCGATAAGACATTGAGTGACGTATTTAACACGACATTTCCTTCTATTGTAAATAGATGATTGTTCACCAGGTTATTTAATAGCATTAAATCACTTGCAATTATTACAATTTCAAATGTCGATTCAGTTTAAACAGATAAATTGTTAATGATTACATAAAGAAACTTATTTATGAACATGGAACATAGAAAAAGTTCGAATTGTACATTTAAAAAGAGTTGTACGTTTTTGTTATTATAGACATTAAATGCTCGAATACATTTTAAGATCGTATATTGCATCTAATTTGTTTTTAAGTGAAGTAACCGTTGCGTACAAAGTGAGCAATCAAAAGGTACGTCCATTGCGAGCTCTCTAAGGACCAGTAGAGCCATTAATTATAGCGTTGAGTGGACACTGATAGAGTTTGGCTCCAAGAACTGGGAAGTTAAACGACAATTATAGCCGGACTACGGTAGCCTTATTGATTATTTTATTATTAGTTAAATTAGAAATATCAATATATATTACGTTCATTTAAAAATGTATAAAGCAGCAACTAACTTTTTGTATCTCTTCTAACCTTATTAGAGTTGAAATAGGAAAGTTTACCTAACATAAATAAATTATTTCATCAATGAGTTAGGAAATTGTCAATATTTTAATTTTAGTCTATCAATGAGTACCTAATATTTTTTTACATAAAATACATAATACTTAGAAGCATATATACCTGTTATATAGCATTGATAAACCATTCCACTTCTACATTAATTTAAATTCTAAAATTTTAGTAATACAGTTTTAATGAATGTTCAAGATTATGTCGGTTCACTTGACAATTCACTTTAGATAGTGATTACATAAGCTGTAACATATGCTTGTATTCCATTTAGTGTCTGGTATGTCGAGTAGATCTGAAGCAATCCTAATTTCAAGTACCTGTTACGCCAATTACAAACTTAAACCAATCAATTCAAACTGCTCGCCCACGTAAGAACATCCTTGTTACTAAGCAAATTTCAGCCCGTCTCCAATGTGCCTCGTCGTGATGATATGTACTTCAACCTTCCATATTAATTGGTACATCAAAAAGATAAAGAATTTAACAAATATTATCCAGAAATTGAAAGATAAGCGTATGTTAGATTAATATGCTAAATGACTTACATAAACAATCTTTATAATATGAACGTTTTTGTAGAAATCAGCAGATTGTTTATTAAACTTACTAAAATAGGCTCAGACAACTACTCTGTGGTTATAAATGTAGCGTTATCTCAACGGAGCCCGTTTCAATTTGAAGATCATTCGTTAAAGCCATTAAAGCAGTAATGGTTTTCGCAGTAACTGCTTTATTATGATGACTTTTGCCAGTTTCAATTAGTTCATCGCTTACATAGTTCATTTGTTGCCTGCCATATCAAAATAAAGATTTATTGCGATGTCGAGGTCTCACATTACTTTAAATAGGACTTCATTTGATGATCAAATTTAATAGAAGTCTTATTAATTTACGATTCTTTTTATAGCCACATCATTGTTGTGAAAATAAATTTATTTATAAGATACAAAATAATACACGTTAAATAGAAGTTCCATATTTCATGTAAACTTCGTTAAATTGAGCAAGCGTAATGTTAAAGGACATTTGATTTGAGATCGATGTACAAATTGGCGCGCATCGGCGCCGCGTTTAAAATTGGCGGGCGCAGCTCCTAGTAAAATATCAGCGCGCGCACATCGCTCTGCCAATCAGAGGACGCGATACAACATGACGCTATGTATTCTTTCCAATCAGAAGCTGTAACGTCACATGCAGTCTCCTCATTTTGTACATTTTCATTTAGATGGCACTGCTTGTCTTTTAAATCGCGATGTAATATTATTAAGTACTATTAACTGATTTATTTATGGTTGTACATATGTTGTATGTTTATTTATTTACTTGTATCAAGCTCATATAAAATTTTAATTTTATTTTAATTTTTGTTTCATTGCTAGGTATAATCAATTCAAAGGTAAGGCGTAGATTAGTCATAACGTTCTTCGAATAGTTTCACTAAAGCGATGCGAGTGATGATTATCTCAAAAGACCTTGTAGTACTTAGTTTGAGTGGACAAACAATTCCAAGGCTTGCCGTTGAAAATATTTAGTCGACCAGAGTTGCTAGTTATTGTTATGAAGAGGTCTCTTTAAAATTTTATTGAAAAGATCGACGCGACTAAAATGGCTCCGAAAATAAATAATAATAAAAGTAATAAATGTTTTTAATAAGGATATAAAACAATAAAGATACTAAATATTTATAGTAATCGATAATTAATTTTGAAATTTCATACTGCAAATCAAAAATGTATGTCCATAAAAAAACAGTTTTATCCTGGATATTACAAAAGATAAAAAATACTGCTATATCGGAACGGTATTAAAGCTGAGCTTTTTTTCAGTGCAAAATAAATAAGTTCGAATTACTCCTATACCTAGCGTATTTGACACCGGGGCGAATTTCTATAAATGCGACCAAAACGATGTCTGTTTCCTGCATATTTGAAATAGCAATGAAAAAAATAGTCAAAGCGAACTAGCTTAAAATTGCACTTGAATCTTTGATAGAATAGCTATCGCGCGCGGCTTCGTCTGCGCCTAATTAAAAAAAACGTTATTAGTAGTCTATGTGTACTTCCAGCCTATGTTCGACATCTATGCCAAATTTCATAAAGTACTGTTGAGCCGTTTCAAAGACACCTTCAAATAAACTACCATTCAGCCATCCATCCATCCATCCAAACATTCACATTTATAGTAATAGTCAGATAATGTTAGTACAGTAAAATAACGTATGAGAAATAGAAATTAACTAAAAAAATAAATCAACTTTTATAACGCTTCTGTTGAGATTCTCGAAATTAACTTCACAATATTTATTGTATAAAATTTACTAGTCTTCCAGTTATTAAAAAAAAAAAATGGGACCCATCTGCAAGCACTTCCTTTCGATTAAAATAATTTTTATCATAATCGGAGCACCAGAGGCGGAGTTTTGCGGTAACACACATAAAAAAAAAACAGTCGAATTGATAACCTCCTTATTTTTCAAGTCGGCTAAAAAACATTGAACTAAGATATTTTGATTATATTTGTCTTCTTAAAATTTGCTTTTTTACTTACAAGTACGTTTTCACACACGTCCGATATGTACAATAAACTCTTAGGTGTCTATTATAGTATGAAATAGGAAGATTTCATCAAGTGTTTCCTATTGTGACGGAATCATATGCATATTTTCAATAACTATAGATACCTATATTAATGTGACACTAGCAAGGCTTGAACTCGATTCGATATGCACAATTCTCTGAATGCCATTCTGTTATATGTCTGTTATGTTTTCCGCAACACGTACGAGATATTTCATATTAACTTATGCTAGTAACACACGTAGGCAGAACAGTAAGTTAGAGCAGTAGATAGTGCAGTACTGCTATTGTTTTAAAGCATACGCAGATACAGAACAGTACTGTTTTGATAAGTTCAAAATTAACGGCAGTGACGCTTTAAGAGTAGCCAATATTTATAAATATTTTCCGCTCCGCTGATTTATTCTATTTCAGGAATAAAAAAGGAAAACTGAAATGTTATGTGTGTGTTAATAATTTATTTTAACGTCATATTTTATATGATAAAAACATTACTTTTATCCCCGACAACAATATCATATTGAATTTCGACATGACTTTACTTGATTGAGAGAAAACAATCAGTAAATTTATTATATTCGTCAGTACATCAAACATTGAAATATCGTTCCAATATTAATTTATTTTTGTCCACACACGACGTATAAGGTAAAAAATGTACATATGATCTCTTTCAATTAATGCTATTTAGCCCATCAGTCATACGCGTTTAAATTCCCTTCCGTGTAATAATTAGTCATATAAAATTATGATACATTAAATAAACTGATCACGTTTTGTTCAGTTTACCTTATAAGTAGATATTGAGATGAATCGACGATGTACGTCGACAATGTCTAGACTTATTTTGCTACATAAGACAGAATAAGTATACTATCTTATTTTAAATTCAGTTAATTAAAAACCAGGAATTGTTTTCTATTATTTTTTTGTATTTTCTTGTAACTATTTCGCTTCAACTTTAACCCAATTATTATTTGATAAATGTACGTAATTTACTCGAAACTTGGAAACTTTTCATAACAAATTAGATTACTTTTGAACTCAAATAGTTTCTGGCATTTCATGAAGCGGTCCCCATCGACTTACAAAGACATTTTTTATGTTTCCTTTTTGTAAATTATAAACGTTCACGCAAATCAGAACTCTAGGCTCTGTCTACTCACGATAAAATACATGTAGATTGTCATCGTTGCGGCTATTTCAAAGAGTAAGGAGTTTTGGTTAGACAAAAAAAAAAGTGAGAGAATTTTCTTTACCATCTCATATTTATACTTTCCTAGTATCATTACTAAAACCCAATTTTACTTCGCAGGATCTTTACTTAGACTCGTTAAACAGTCCTTTTGGTGTATATTTAGTATGAGAAAATCGACACTTAGTGACAAATTATCAACAACTTCAACTTTAAGTGCGTTAGTAAGTTTTGTTTATTGGTTAAAGGTTGGTTCATTGGTTGAATAGTAAATTGTAAGTACATGTGGAAAACAATGTATTATTATTTAGAGTTGTTTGTATTTCGACTAACTGAGCAGGTATTAAAACACCGCGTGCGCACTGCGTTTTAATCTTTGACAGTACTGATCAATTCGATGCTTTCGTGCAGGGTAACCCCGGCGGCATAAAATAAGTTTCTCTATGAAATTGAATACTGGTCGGATCGCGTGCTCGCCTTCATTTTACGATTTACCCGCAACCGATGTCTCTCTCAAACCCTAATGGGTTATGAATTAAATTGGCAGACTCGTCCCGGTTAGGGCCGATAACTTTGGTCAATGTTTGGCCAAACGATAACCTTTATTTAGGGGTTATTGTAGTTAAATTACGATACGGAGCATGTGTTTACAGCGTGCTTCTTTTGTTTGTCATTTAGGTACGAATTTCATATCTAATATTTATAGAATAGTTATCAAGCAAAGTATAGTGGCTCGATGTTACATTGATAGTTTAAGGATTCGCTAAAATAATTTGTTAATATTATAATAATATTAAGATGATATCTGGTTACAACAAATGTGTACAAGTGTTGTAATGTTAGTTTAACTCGTGAGACCTTTAGGACTCGAATAAACAAAACCGTGTCCGTATTTCCGCGGTAGGGCGCGAGATAAGCGTGATGTATGCTTCAATCCTTATCTATGTTGTTAGTTAGCCTAGTTACATGAAGAAAGCCTTGAACTTTTCTCATTATTTTAATATTCACGGATGTAGTAGATTTTATCAATTCGCTAATTAATTACATATGTTTGTCTCTCGTATTTTGTAGAGGTTATACCTCAATCTTTGCATCGTAGTGAAAATACAAAATAACAAAAACAAAACAGGGACAAAATATATGTCAATCTATATATATATATACGAGTATATAAAAGAAAGTCGTGTTAGTTACACTATTTATAACTCAAGAACAGCTGAACCGATTTGGCTGAAAATTCCTGGGTATGTAGTTGAGAACCGGGATACGGACATAGGGTACTTTTTATCCCGTTTCCTTTTTTTAAATGCCGTGGGAACGGAGTCGCGGGCAAAAGCTTGTATATGAATAAAGCATAACACTTCATTTATGAATGAAGCAGGAATAGGCAGCAGTAGAGAGCTGTAGGCAGGAGTGGGCATGAGTACGTGGGCAGGAGTCGGCAGAAGTCGGACGCACTCGACGTGGCTTCCGTCGCACGCCGAAACCCCGCGACATTCCGATCGCGACACTATCACCCGCGTGTCGCTCGCACCAGATTTATGTGTCCGACTCTACCGACTAACTTACGACTTGCCAACAAGCTTACGTATTTACATAATGAACGCTTACTTACACATTTACATACATACATATTAGCAAATCGATCTTACGTATTAAAATATAATTTACAATTATTAATGAAATCGTATAATTCTGTTTTTTTTCTTTGTTTTATCAGAGGAATCGTCGTTGTTGTTTAATTACATTTGTAACAACATTAGAATGGTTTTTCTCACTGGCCGGTGTAATTGATACTGGCATCTTTAACGAGTAGTAATTAAAAAAAAAATAAGATAATATGAATGCTGATTTTATTCGTCTCATTTAGCTCTACTATATCTTGTTGAGTCTGATTACTATACAAATATAGATCTCAACACGTACAATTCTAATTGGCAGCGACTTTATTCTATGGTAGCTGATGTCAGAACGCTGACGCAAGACGTATATCACACGCCATTATCATTATAAAGGTGCGTACACAGCTTCACCGAACATAGTGCACTCAGAGTGGCAATATCTGTTACTTATGCAAGCGACAGAAATCTATACAGCTATTAGCTGACGCCCGCGACTCCGTCCGCGCGCAGTTAAAAAAAAATGAAAAATAGATGTTGGCCGATTCTCAGACCTAC
>JAOPJD010000025.1:1231920-1243055 GCA_026167825.1 Papilio polyxenes | reverse complement strand
AAGTGTCGTGACAACTTTTCGTAAGAATTTTTTCCGTCCAGCCCCCTTTCACAACGCGCGATAAGGAACTTCGTTCCTTCCTTAGGCAATTTGTCAATAAAACTGATTGAACCTAAATTACATAATTCACTTTGAGCTTATATTTGCATTGTACGACACCAAACATAGTAAATGTTAAATCCGAGCTACCTTGTCTATTGATACATGAAACAAACAATGTATACTAAAGAGTCATCAGACCACACACGATGTGAAATGAAATGCTTTTTTGAAAATAAATACTAACAAGCAACCACGTATTAATGACTGTTAAAACACATTAAAATTATTTAAACTAATTACATGAAATATTTTGATAATATTACAATAGCGAATATATCCGAATTTTCATAAACTTGTTACGCCTTTTTATTTTTTTCAACAATTAGAACAAATTATAATTTCTATTCGAGTAAAGATTTGACATAAATTGCCTTGAATTAGAAAAGTAAAAGTACTTAATATGTTAATGTGACTTCAATAAAGAAACATTTTAGTTTAACGTTAAAAGGCTTGTTACTTTTACACAGTCTATGATTTTATTATAACTAAAACGTTTTTCATTACTTTCTTACAAAGAACCTTTTATCTAAGTCACATTTATAACGAATTATTTCTCTACAACTTTATATAATGAAACACTTTAAATTAATAAATTATTTTATTAAATATTTATAAAATACACATGAATTGCATTGTTTTTATTTCCTTTAAGTGTCTTAATGAAGGAAAGAAAATAATACGATTTTATTTTCACTAATTTTTTAATTTAAATTTTTTTAACACTTTAATGTAAATAAATAATCTAAAAGTCACCTTATTTCTTTGGTACATTTTTTTATTGTCAATCTCAAATTAATCTCAAACCTGTGATACTCCACTCAGATACATCGTGCGCTTCAAGTTCATGAAGGCTTAATTCTTTTGATACAACCTGTTAATACGTCATTTTAATTTACACTTAATTCGTATGTTGATAAGGTTTATTATCAAATAAAAACATTTCATCACTGCTAAGCTTAGAAAATAAAATAGTGAACGCATGAACGCGACTAAACCCGATTAATGTTACTTAAAGAGCGATCCTCGAGTTTGCTTTGCTCAAATAGGTTACACTTTTTGTTACTTAGACTCGGATATGTCAAGTGTAGTTGCGGTGACGGAATTTACTTTCAAGCTACGCACCATGTTATTTATCACTTAACATTTCCCATACCACTACTTTTTTTTTTCGTACGGTGGCACTGAACGTGTTAACTTTTCAAAACTGTTACATAATGGTTAATATAAAATACATTGAATTTAATTATAAGTCACTCAATAAAATATTGCATTTACATGCGTAAAGTTTATCAACTGAAATTTTCGTGTTAAGACAAACATCTATGTGAAGAAAGTGAATGTTTCGTATACATAAAACTTTTTTACTAGGAACTGTATTTTTTTTATTACAAATTTTACCTTAATTTTTAAGTAAAACCGCAATGCACTTTAACATTTTACGATGATATACATACTAGTAAAAAAAATGATATTACGTTAAAATCTGTTATATTTATCAATATCAATGTTCAGTCAAACGAAGCCGTAGAAAGGTTCAGAGTACTGTTGCGTCTCGATTGACCGACAGTTTCTTCTAGCACTTAAGTTCACAACTAATCCTTTTACAGAGAAATGTGCTAAGCGGTTAATATCTCGATGTACCGGTTAGATAAATTTTCATGGTTGAAGGACATCCTTCAAAAACCTGCCTACCTATACATATTCTATATCATTCAATTGTAAAGAGAAAACAAAAATGTGAAATAAAAAACAGAATTATTAATAATTAACAAACTTTAAGAGGAAATATAACAATGTAACGAAACATGTTATTTTAGTAAATCTTACAAAATCTTTGGCTCACTCGTAAGCTGAGCATCATCTTTTAAATATAGCGAGCGACAAAGTGTGAGAGCTTAAGGAGTTTTAAAATCTTGTCTTCGCACGTACTTTGCAAGTTTTCAGTCAGCTGATGGCAACTGGCGGTCGGCAACTTTTCAACTACACTTGGTCACTTGGACAACTTCTATAGAACTGCCACCTTCTTGGTGAGACGGTAATGAAACCAGAATACGATTGCCTCTTCATTAATGCGTCGAGAAGTTTGAAAAATCTACGGATTTAACAGTTATTTCCTCTCTCGTATTAACATCTAATCGTGGTTTTAACATTTAAAAGTATACATTTTAACGTTGGTTTATAATAGTTATTACTTGATTCCGGACTATCAATGAACCATAATTATGCGTTAAAGATATATAACAAAATGCATCAATCAGAATAAATAAAAAATAACGTAGAGATAGCTAAATAGAGATTGATTTAATAAATTTAGTCTCGAGCTTGGAACAAAAAAAATCATTTAATATTATCGATATTAAACTCAGTTTAGACTACATATTGGTCTTTACTGTCAAAATTAAAATGTGTAAGAGCTTAAAAAGAAAACAAAAGTTTATTCAGAATTTGTGATTTAAAATCCTCTGTTGTAGGATTAGAGAAGTGTGTCGTCTTACCAAGGCGTCGTTTGATAAATCTTGGAATGTCTTTCGTATAAAGTCTATGGTTCTCATAGCTCAAAGACTTTTCATTAGGACTTCCTTCACATTTTTGTCTTTTGAACTCAAACGAATATTTAATAAAAAGTGAAAAACATTATCAAAATAAAAAAAAAATATTCCTTTAAAAACATTTAGCCTCAATTAGTTACAGTGATAGTTGATTTAAACTTTTCTATTTAAATTCAAGAAAAAATGTCGCTATCACTATTTTTGTTAGCGTTTAGTTTTCAAATTGGACGTTTTCAATTCTAACAGCGCGGTGTGCATTCACGCGTGCGACGACTATTTAAATGCAAAGTGTCACCATTTTATTCAGCTATGTAACCTATTTTGTATATTATTAACATACTATGCTTTTTTAATACATACATTTCCAATACTTTTTGAATAGAACAAGATTTTTTATTGGGTTTTATATTTATAAATATAACATTTAGGAAAGGAACTGCGAGAGACGAGATTCCGGGATCGAATCCATCTTTCGAAAAACGTAAAAGAAGCGACACATCTAAATTGCACTTGGACTAATAAGATGATAATACATAATATAACTAAGACGATGTAAGTAATTTATCAATGGTATCAATGTTATTAACAATGAATAGTGTTTAATTAGATTGAATCAAGATTAGTTAATCTCTATTTCGGGAGCGCGCTAAGGCTCCGTTCAGGCGGAGAGGCCATAGAGTGAGGCACAGGGCAGATGCATCGCGTCACTTTGTGCCTCAGGAACCACCATCCGCCCATCCGTCCCAACCGCGTCAGTCGTCGCTTAACCGTGTGTAAGAACGCACGCCTTCGACCAGTTGCGCGTAACCAACCCGTAAGTTTTGTGCAAGCCGCGATCTCCACACAGCAATTGGCCGGTTCAAATACTCAACAGTACGGTAAACTGACAAACCTAAAAACTTTTTAACTTTGAAAAAGTGTTGACTATTTGTTGATGCTGTGCTGTAATAAGAAACAAGTTTGAATGTTTTAATTTGTCTGTTGTTTGAAAAAATATTTTTTTCTTAAAGTTTAAAATAATGTAATGCTGTTATCAGTGCAAACAAAAGTTAAATCAAATTGATAGCGACGTCACGCGGCAAATATTTCTTGACGCTCAACCTAGATTATCTGTTGCCGTAAAATTTGACGATGACTTCATATTTTAGTTTCAGGATTTAATTACCTTGAAAACTGTGTTCATAGAGTTTGTTATTTCTATACCTATTCTATTTATTTTCGAGATTTGATTTGGTATTTTATTGAAACCATCACCAATTTTATTGATAACATATTTTAAATTCAGATTTTATAAATGCAGCATTTTATACATCTTAAAATTGTGTCCTATTATCTCTAATTATTTTAAACTTGAATTTGAAGTTAAATAAAACTTATATATTATACATAATAAAATTTATGACATACTTAGTTTAAAAATTTAAACAACTTAGTACATAGTTATAATGAATAATAACCATGTTATTATTATATTAGTTTCGATTTTGACAGTTCTCGAATAGTGGTTTCGAACCCACGGACTAATCTTTCACATCTCCTATCCGATTTAAACGCTATGCGGAAAAGAACTTAATTTATTTATTGTTATAAAAACATAGTTCGGAATTCTTATAAAAACTATATTAGAATGTCAAATATGCGAATTCCTACCATTACTTGATTAACTACAGCATGTCTTAAAATCTATTTTCTTGTTTATTTCTGTGAAATCGTTTATTGATTTATCTCGGAGTTTCACAGAGCTTCGTTGTATTGAGTTTAACTTTGTAAACCTGTTGATACAATAAAGACATTTGCACGAATCTAGCCAGTGCACTTTGGTACCCGGCCAAAACTCTGACGCTACTACTACTCTACGTGTCACCAGCAAATCGTGAAGGCCGCCCGATATTAATACGACGTGTTATATTTCGGCAATTTGTAGAGGTAGCTTCATTGAGTGTTACCCATTACCAGTGGTCATCAGACTGGGAATCTTTATCGGCTACAGAAATAACAGATAAACAAATGTCATCTTTAAAATGCTTTATAATTACAAAATGTAATAGTTTGTGAAAGAATTGGTTCAATAAGAAATCTTCCAAATCTTTACAAATAGTCAAAGCAACTTAAAAACGGACGGATTTCACGATTGGCCGATGACATTTGCACTCCGGCATATAATCTTATTCTCATTCATGGGTAGTGTTTTCCAAGTTTTCATCACAAGCTATTTTCATACGATATGCAATCATTTTAAGGATTAAATTTGAATGGTACCTTATGTCATAAAATGCATACCTTTTTAAGCAAACTGCCTACATGTTAGATACGGTCAAATAAAAGATAGAGCCTCTTGAGGTTTTACTATCCTAAATTATAGTGTCGTTCAAGAATTCAGACAGATGGCGGTCTAGGAAAATCACGTCATAATATTTTAAAAATATGTTAATATGCGTATAAAATATTTAAGCATACGATAATTTACTAGCCACGTATCAAAACGTTCGTTACTTAAAAGAACAAGGAAAGTAAAACCCAACGGATATTTAACGGAGTCTAAACATATTTATTTCAATCATTTTTACCATAAGAAGATAAAATATACAAACTTCATTGAAATTCATGAAGTATAAAATAATAAATGTTCTTGTTAAATGCATTAATATTTGATAATTGGATATTATCATGGCATACTGTTAGTTCTATTAAATAATGCTACTTAGACGAAGACGTCGCATTACCTTGTAGCCTCCACAAATTGTTACGAACGATTACATCGCTTTTAATATTCCATGCGACTGCAAGTAGCCATTTGATAATGAACAATGATTTTAATTTCTAACACTAATTATAAAGAAAATATTCAAACTTCTTTAAAACAAGAGTTTTTTTTTTAAATTGTAAGCAACGATTAACTGGAAAGAAACTCGACGTATATTAGTTTACACACATATATTATGTTATTAATATACCGTCGGGGCCGGAGATCGAACTGAAATCACCTTCATAATATTAAATTTAGGTCTTGAGTCAATCGGAACGTTGCGTGTATCGGATGTATGAAAAAAGGTAAAGAATCACTATTTATAATCAACTATTTTGAGCGATTCAATATTAAATAGTTATATAAATTAATTACAATACTATCTTGAATATTTTTTAAATTGGTTCAAGGGTTAACATATTGTAGAATGTTCTTCAACTAACAGTAGATAAAGTGACCGCTGCTAGTTTCGGGTATAGTTAGTCGATACAAACATTCCGGCCGATGTTACTGGACGCGGTGCGTAGGAGAGCGTATTCAGAGGCATTTGAGGAGGTCTATTACAAGCGGTGGATGCACATTCATTTATAATCTCAATAGACAAGTATACCCAAAATGTAATAGCTATTTATTGACTCTTTAAGGCAATAAACCTACTACGTATATTCATTTGTAAGTAAGTTGTAAGTTTTGGTAACAGCATCGGAAACGCTCGCATATTTTGCTCCAATTTTAATTTTATTTTGTGATTTAGTATATTATCTGCTGCATTTGTATTATTATTATTACTTTTAAATTGTTAATATGTTCATTTTTATAAATTTTAATAGTGTCACTAGTTACATAATTTCTATTTGTAGGCTTCAAATAACACTTGTATCGACAAGTTACAATCATAATGACTGTAATTTCAATTAATATTACGATATCGGCATTTTAATCGGACTAGATACAATGCCTAACTGTCAAATAACTAGATGTCGCCCGCGACTCCTGACGCGCGAAATTAAACAAAAAATAAATAAATAATTAGATTATGTATTCTAAATGCCAGGTTTAATTCAGATTCGTAGAGCCGTTCTGGAAACTTCTAACAAACATCCATCCATACAAACATTCACATTTTTAATGTTAGAAAGATTATTGTAATTATTTCTGATGCTGACTAAGCAAGCAAGGCACTAACAAATTGTGATTTTGAAATCATTGCTTGTTTCCTTTCTTAGCAATTTACTTCGAAAAAAAAAAGATCAAATTGTATGTGCTCCAAATAAGCTCCAAAATACTGAATTGACCTAAAATATTTAACTAGCATTAATTTATTTTCTATAGCAAGCAACCTAGATTCATATTTCGCCCTCTGTCGGTAGTAGAAATTATAATAGGCGAAAGGCAAAGGCGCATGCGAATTGATCTTAGAAATACTTAAGTACGTATTCATTCGTATTCTAAAGTCTAGATGCGCGAGAGCACAGGCCTCGCCCGATTCTAACGGTAACCGATTGTACGAAAGTAACAGTTCGGGTTATCAACCCTGTTCGTACCGTGCAGTTAAGTCCCTTTTGTATTTCAACATCCTTTAACTGCAAATAATTCTTTGCGATGTTTGAGTTTTTTTTTTGTTATTTATTCCCAGTATCTATTCTTATATCACAGTTTGTTTTTTTATAAATGGCGTTTTCTATTATTGGTTGACTTCACACATATCTTTGAATTTCTTCTCAAAAATGTTTGCAAGTTGCATCAAGATGTTTTCCTTTACCGTAAGAACGTCGGATAAATGTCCATTTGTAAATCGAAAAACACGTTGGCAAATGGCGGGATTCGAACCCAGGACCTGCAAATCGCAAGTCAAGTGCTTAACCCCTGAGCCACCGACGCTCTAAAACATTAATTGTAATGTAAATATAATTTATAGACCGGACAGTTGGTTTTGAAATGTTTTGAAAACGTTAATCACTGGACGACGTAGACGGAACAAGGCGATCCTTACTGATATTGATTTACTCTTTTGATATATGTTTATGTTTCACATCACACTTATGTTGAGGTGTAAGATTTCTTACGCACATTTTCACTAGAATTACGTTTCGGTCTAATGATTTCTTGTTATTCTAACATTGCGATGACCTCATAAGTATTAAGGTCATATAATAGAAATTATCAACTGTCAGAATTTTTTTTTAGACATGAGGCACTTGAATTTATTTCTTGACGATAGCCAATAGACGACAGACAACTTTAGGAACGCTAAATTGATATTCGCACTTGAGCGCACAGTACTATTAAGACGCCCTTGGCTCTAGGACTATGTAGGAGAATGAAGGATGTAAGAGGATGAATTTGATCATCTCTAGTCAGATTATATTTGAAAATAAAAATGCTTTGTATTATTCTTCTGAGTATTTGTTTAAGATTAAGCATGTTCTACTTTGATGTGTCCAAATGTTGGTATGTGACAAAGTCTTACCATCAAAGGGAATACGTCTGTCGCAGTTTTTTTTTTTTATCGAAACAAAACAGAGGCGGGCCAACATAAAAATTACAAAAATGTTTATTTTGTTTCCACGATCAATGTCGTATTTCTTTTTAAATAACAAATAATACTAGAAACAATTGTGCGATGAGATGAACAATAACTTTACAATTCCCGATTTGTATTTTCCTACTAGTTTGATTCAACTGAAAATTATTAACAAATACCTAAAATAACAATGTTACTTGGAGGTAAATTTACAAATTTTTAAGGTGAATTGGAAATAACGTTTGAAAATAGATAAAGTATTTTGTATTTTTGAAGTGTGATTGACATTTTTATTTATATATTTTTGTAACATCGTCTGTACGAAAGTTAATACAGCCTCCACAAGGGAATTAAGGGTTTATTTTGTGTAAAACAATTTGTATGGAGCGCGAGCGCCACAAACTGTTATTTTGTCATTGCCGACATTTAAATATACATATACACTCTTTGATGTGAGATCGCTGCGGGGACGGAGCTATGTGACACTGATGTTTGTAATTTGCTGAACCAAACAAATAAGTTCATTTAAGAGCTTTTCGCTTTTAATACAGCAGCTTTTATTGACATTCAACTGTTGATTTTGATACGGTCTCTTGCATTAGGGGGGCGTAGCGGGGATTTTTGGAATGATGCACCCAATCAAGTACTCCTTCACATAGAACTCTATATAGAGCAGAGTTTTTAAACGTTTAGAATAATAAGTAGTGAAATAGATTGTTAAAAATGCTCTAGGGCGTCAGTTTGAAACAGTCAGGTGAGTTAAATGCATGCCGAAAAAATACAAGTCAATCATCTGAGAATTTGAACGCTATAAAAGGAAATAGGAGAGTCGCAAAGTTGTGGTGTGCGCTGTAAAAATTTTAAATGTAGACTTTTCTTAATGTTATTAACACAATCTGACGCTCCTGAGTAGGTATATAAATACCGGTTTTTTACTTAGTCTTGTCGCAATCAGATAATAGCAACCGATCAAGCTGAGGTTCGACCCTCTCGGCCAAAATGTTAAACGTGTAATGAGTGACTGCCCAAGCCGAGGTCCCCTATCCCGATCCCGATAAAAAATCATTAAATTTTACTATAAATTAATATGTATATATGTTTGCTTAACAACAACAAATCGTCGTAGACTTCGTTCAAGATCACAAGCCCTTTGACACATAAGTTATCATCGCATACGTGGCCCTAAGTACCCTCAATGAAGATAAACTCCAAGTCGCGTTGTGTAAACAATCTTATCGATTCATTGACACCGTAAACTATGCCTCTAAGAATTGATCCACCTAGTTATACTAGGAAAATAAATTTAACAAATCAAAGCTTCCTAGGAATAATGTCGTAACCATTTTTCGGAGCAAAATAACTTTTTATACTTTTCCAACTCTGAAAAATAAGATCTTTTTATTTCTGAAATCCATTTTTTTATAACTTGTTTAAATATTGAGTTTTTGAATAGAATATAATACTGATTTAGAAATAGTATTATATATCCTTAGCGTACATAAATATTGCTTTCACAATATAATCGTAGAAGCCATCAAAAGTACGAATTTTACATAAATAAGCGGTTGCCAAAATGACCTTTTTAAAAGCACTTTCAATGGCCGCTGCGTATTAATTTGTGTGGTCTATTCTATTCTTAGCAACAATAAATCAGCGCTATAAAGCTGCGAACCGTTTCCGATCGTGCGTGAGTGTTGTGGGTGAGATGACAAACTGTACGACAAATAATTGACATGTATAGACAAGCGTGGGTTTAATTCTCAGAACACGATAAGATACAGCTTCTAGGTCCAGCTTAGACGTACAGAAATTGAATAGCTAGATATCACTTTGTTATAAACAGTAGTTGGTACTATTAACTTTGTCCCGCGTGTAAGACGAATTTAAAAAATATCCGCAATAAGCGTTTATGTTGGAAATTGTCAAGTAATTCTCTGAAGGGAAAATATTACGTGCACACTTGCAGCAGCTATTTACACGTGCGGATATGAATTTCCAATTTACTTATTGTTATACCTAAAAACAGATCACTATACAAAAATTTTAAATTCTTAGGCCTTGCGGTTTAATATATCAGTCAGTAAGCAGCCACTTTTATATCATAAACTAGAGGTCGCCCGCAACTTCGTCAGCGCTTTAAAAAGGAACTTATAATATTCCCGCGTGCTTAAGCTTTGACGGGAAGGTCAAAGTACTGTCAGAATCGGTCCTGTCGTTTGAGAGATTACCCGGAACAAAAGCGGCGTTGTTGACAGACGTACCGACGGACATACAAAAATGTTAAAAATTGGTTTTTCGTAATCAGCTACATGATGTAAATATGTATTTTTTTTTCGATATTACATACAGACACTCCAATTTTATTAATATATGTAGACAGATAACAAACATAAAAGTAGGCAGTTGAAAATGTTTCGATAACCAAATTTATATGTATTATTTATACATCGTGCCAAGGTTAAGATTGTATTTTTTGTTTCAATTTGTACTTATAGATACGCCTTTTTAAGTCTTTGTTAAGTTTACGACCTTAGTGAATTATGAGGCAGTGACGTGATGTGAATGTTGATCGAATTTTTACTGAATCAAATATGTCATCTTGACGTGGTCATTTCTTTCTTCTTGGATAATGGTACATGCTGTATATTATACGCATTTTAAATATATACGCAGTTTAAATATTGAAATCTGTTGGTGAAAGAACACTAGGGGAAACCGCTCATCGTGGGTTTCCGAGGCCAAAATATGTGTATAAAATTTATCTTCATCCCAATCAATATCATTGACAAATGTCAAAGATGGTCTCCGAAACCCGCCGTAAGTCATTGAAAATTTTTGTTTTATGTCTCTATCGTCGGTCATTTGATAGGAGGTGCCATCAATCTTCATACAAATTGAACAAAAGCGATGAGAGCACTCGTTGAGTGTGATTGACGCTTGTGCTTTATAATTACACTTTATTTATTGCTAGTCGATAACCTACCAACTGCTACATACGGACGAATGCTCTTAATACCGACTATGATTTATATTTACTGTTCAAACTATTTCAGTTGTTAAGTCTTTTATACGAAAGTAAATACCAGGTCACTCAGAAAGTATTGCGAAAAAAAGTTTTTATGTATGTGAGACTGGTCTGTTATAATTTATTTAAAAATATGATTAGTTATAAGTAAAAATAGGTACGTTCTAAATTCAAAACTACCCTACACAT
>JAOPJD010000025.1:1217601-1231820 GCA_026167825.1 Papilio polyxenes | reverse complement strand
AACTTTGTATAGAGGCTAGTGAAGAGTCCTTTGAAAAGATGTAATAAAAATATATTTACCTATAGAACATTTTTTTTAGTGTCGCAAAACTTTCTGAGTGTCCCACGTATGTGACTTCATTTCAATAACTAATGTACGTAATATTGTTTTAATATAAACTTTGCGAGCGGTTGCATTTACTACAAACAATCGAGCTTCTTCGACTTACAACTAAGCACTTGTTCCACAGAATTACAACATACAAAGCAAGGCAACTTATACGTTCGCTCTTTATCCGATTTTCATATTGTACAATAAATTCCTCTTATAAATATAAGTTTACATTTCTGTTCCTTAGAAATTAATTTACATTTTACATTAAACATTACAAGAAAATATGAAATTGATACACTATTCGGACAAAACGTAATTTTAAGAAGTTTAGTTAAACTTTAATGGATGTTAAAAAAACACGGATAATATCAATATTATTTCTAGAAAGTGCTACATGATATTAGCAATTAAATAATGTGTTATACAAAATTTTTTTACAATTGTCATCTCTTTTGTTTCTACTATCTTTGTTTTTAATAAACCTATGCCTTAAAAGATTGTAGACTTCGCATATTCTGAATCTATCAATGGAATGCACCTAATTCAGATCGTTTCGATGGAATCTAGCTGCCATTGTGGACAAGTCTCTTAACTAATTGATACGATGTGAAAGGGCCGATCAACTTGAATTACGGCCCTCGCTCCTCGGCACAAGGAGTTCACATTAATACAATAATCAACAGTCGTTCAATCAATTTGGTATATTGTTCATGCAAAACTGTATTTGGGAAACTTTGAAGCGAAATGTTGTTATTAGCTGATAAATATTCGGCAACATGCAGTCTTATTTGTGATAAACAGTATTTTTAAAATCCTTAAATCACACTAGATAGACATAATTTTATCAAAGTAGAAAGCAAAAAGAATTACTACACGTACATTACCATATTAAAAAAGTGTTTTTTCAGACGTATGACGTTCGTTAAGAATCTGTGCCAAATTTCATCAAGTGAGACCTTAAACATCAATCCTACCATCTAAAAATTTGCATTAATAATATTAGTAAGATAATTTTACAAAACAAATACATATTATCTTTTTACTTGTTGGATTAAAAATGTAAGACAAAAATGCGAAAAATTTACTATTTTTACAAGGCAAATATTATTGTTCATAAAAATGATACACGCTAAATGACAGAACAAGGGAGATGTCGTGACGTTAACAGTATTGCATAAAGAGTAACTATTTACGATCATTTAGCGTGGTGCAAGTGAGAAACGCAAGCGGAAATGAAAAAAAAAAAGTTAAAATATGCACCTCAAATTTAATTAAAAATGACTAAATCAAATAATCCTGTGTCGAAACTGACTAGTTCTTTTTAATTAATTTTCGGGGAAACAAATTTACTTTTTTCCATCTCTAATTATTACTGTTTCTTCCTTGCTGGCTTTTAACAATCTTTCTTCGCAACATAGTTATGTCCTGTCTTATTGTGTATTGTCGTTTTGAAAATAGACCATACTAAAGTTACATGTAGAGTTGTTTCTATTCTTAATAATTAAATTTCTAAGATTAAATAGTAAAACAAAATCTTCTATGAAATGAAAGTACCTCGAAAAGCAATCTTATATTTCGTTTATAACTTAAGCCGAGTCAAAAAAGTGAGGACCGTGCACGCGAAACCAGCCCATCGCAGAATTAATATTAGCTTTCAAATAAGTTAATACTATTAGTATTATAGGAAACTCTATCATGGATAAGTTATGTATTTTTGCTTCTTGTTATAAAATGTTAAGCAATTTTTTTTTTCATAAATGTACAATTAAAACTAATAAAAAACATTTTCAATAACTTACTGCGAGATATTCAAACAAAACAGACAGACATCTGATGGAAGTTTCAAACGCATTCTTTAATGAGCGAAATTTTCAAATAGTAAAAGTTACTCTAAAGAATACTTCTCAACTTTGTTGATGTTACCCTGACGTGTGCAATGCAACTAGTGCATACAAGCTGTTTTCCGCTTCTTCCTCAAAGCAAACCACACTTGGTTTTCAATGTTTATTTTCTTAATGTTCTCGTTTTTACGCAATACCCAACTTTAACTTTATCAAGTCGACATACCTTTGTTTTGTCGCCTAAATCTATCATTTCGTCGTTTCAATTGTCACTTCATTTCTTTGTAGGCTCACAAATACACGCAAATTGGTGTGAGTCTAAAAAGAGTTTGTAATAAGAACTCTTCTTATACCAACCCATTTCTCTTTTTTCTCTACTTAATTTCTCTATCACAGATGCTATTTAAAGCAGCTTAAACTATTTTTATAAATTTTAAAACTAATTCTCTGTAACAAAACATTTTAAAATAGAGTGTAATTAAAAATAATTGTAAGGTTAATTATAAAAACTAAAATTTATTCTAAATATGTTTATATGTTTACTCGAAATATATTGATTATTCCAAGTAGAATCAAAGGTTTTCAAAGGCATTCAAAGTCCGTCGCAATGACTCGAATTTTTACCACGTACAAAGGTATGTCGATACATTGGCTATGTCTAAAAACTTCAATGTGGACGAAGATAGCTTAAAGCAATCTATTTGATTATATTTTACGTTGGAATTACGTTGCGATCAATTTATGTTACGTTAGCTGCGTAACTTAGTGATTATTTTAGGTTTTTCTGAATATACATAAATCAATGTTTGTACGTTTCTTATCTTTGCGTTCTTAAACCACTAGACAAATTTTAGAGTAATTTGGATAGAGAATTTATTTTAAAAATGAATTAATGACTAAAAGCCCATCAAGTGAGCATCGAACTGACGTATTTCTTGAGGGCAGACTATATACGATAGTATGGTGGAAATAATTAATTTATAATAGGTATTTTTGAAAAATTATAAATTACGATAACAGAAGATTTTATATCTTTGTAGTTTTGAGTAATCGCATTAAGTTGTATTTTAAAATTTAACCTTTGAAATGATATAAACAAAAAGTTTACAGACTTACAACACTGGCGCGAAAAAGTAAGGTTAAGTAAGCGAGACAGTGGTGCTGATTATGCCAAGCTTTTTTGTCGTCTAAAGACTGTGAAAAGAACTGACACACTTCCATTCTCACCGCACTCCTATTTCTTAGTTGTTAAGATAAAAGGTGAGCGTCAAGACTTTGATCCTTGTCTAATTTTAATTGAATGTTGAAAAACAAAACCATTTCTGCTTGTTCTGAATAAATTTAAAAAATAATCAATTTAGAAATAACTTCTTTCGGTAATAGAAAGTTCTGTACATGAATACTCTAGGTTATAATCAACGCCAAGTCGGGACTTTTTCGTAGTCTTACTAATATTATAAATGCCAATGGTTGGATGGTTAGATGTTTGTTTCTTTGAAGGTAGCTCGGGAACGACTCAACGGATCTTGATAAAATTTCGCAGAGATGTAGAAAATAGTCTAGAAGAATACATAGGCTAATTATTCTGTTCTTTATTAATCCCACACATACGGAGCCGCAGGCGATAGCTAGTATTATAATATTTAAATGTACATTTGATAGACAGGCAATTATAATGTAAAGTCTGAAACGAGGTGAAATTCATGCTAGACTAGAAATATAGCTGTGTCCGTAGATAATGATCAATACATAATTACTGTACATTGGTCATGCCACTGCTGTTTTTTCTATGTGATTTTTACTTTATAGACAACTAGCTGTCGCCAGCGGCTTCGTCCGCGCGAAATTTAAAAAAAAAACTAACAAGTAGCCTATGTGTTCTTCCAGACTACGTTCTACATTTCATCAAGATCCGTTCAGCCGTTAAGGTTACCTTCTAACAAACATCCATTCCATCCAAGAATTCGCGTTAATAATCGGGATAAATTTGAAAAATATATCTGAGAAAATTTGCTAATTATATTGTAAAGTGTTTTATGTCAGTTTATAAGTTATTCCGCTGAATGGAATAACATTTTCAATTAATTCTTTAACTATTTTATTTTTATTTTTAATGAATAAAACATATTATTGTTTCTATATTTTCAAAGACAATGAGAGGTTTGACAATAAGTATTCGATAGTGGAAACACACAGTTATTAATACAAGTGTTATTTTTTAAATTAAACAAACATCTATTTATGCGTAAACATAGTATGTAGAGTTGTATCCAGGCGGTCTCAATAAAAACCAGATGTTGTCGATTTCAAGGGCTCCCGATCAAAAATAAAATACTTTTAGTACAGCCGTATGTACCAATTATCTCATATCTTAATTTAAAACAGTCTTGCTTCATAGTTAAAAAAGTAACACGAGCAGATTTATTATATATTTATACATGAATATCAAGATGTCTAAAATTGAATCGTAGTACATGCGCTTAGATAAAAAGATATGAAATGGTAATATCGCATTATACAGCTATTTCGTTTATTAATGAAACAATAATTTAGTAAGTATTTTATATAGGTATATTAAAGAAATAAAATTCTTACTGTAAAGGAAAACATCGTCATGCAACCTGTACATATCTTAGAAGAAATGCAATGATGTGTGAAGTGTGTGAAGTGAACCAAATCACACTTGGCCAGCGTGGTTGACTATGGCATAATCACTCCTAACTTAGGGAAGGCTCCGAGCCCCTCGGTGGGGACGTATAGTGAGCTTAAGCTTGAGCATTTACAAAGACATACATACAAACATACATAGACGTAAGAGTTAATAAAAGATGTATTCAAGCTAAACGATAATGAGGTAAAAGGAAGCTTCAAGAAACACTTTGTAATTTGTAAAGTCTTATCATATTTATAATTATTTAAAATTATATTTAGATTTTTAAGAATAGTTATTATATGAATACATTAACAAGAATATCTTTTTTACATTTTTATAGCTTTTATATTGTAAATATTAGTTAAAACGGTTCATTTATAAAAGGGCTGTCATGTCATAATTTTAGTTACAATGGTGAAAGATAAATATAATATTTAATTGCTTTACGTGTTAAACATCAAACTATAATTGTTAAAAAAAGCGCAAAAGTTAAACTGTTTATTAAACACATCATTACATAAAAAGTTTAATACGAAAAAGGTTTTCACTTTTCATAGAAAAACAAAGCAGGACTTTCTGAACAAGGAATAATTTTATATACTGTCCTTGTACTATGAGTTACCAATGTCCATAACCGTATGAAACATATTGTCATATCTCTGTAAAAATCGTGGTCAAAAGATTTCAAACATTCAAACTTGTTTCGTAAACGATTTGTTTTGAAAAACAGCTGTGTGGAGAACGTAAAAAGGCTGACACTCTAGAATTGAGTATTAACTTGGTATCCTAAAACAGCTGTCGACAAATATCCGGTAGTTCGAACGACATAGATGCGAGTGTTTAGTGAGGGCAAGTGATCGTTACCATGGGGACGAGGACGGTCCTGTGTCTCCTCATCGCCATACAATTAGCGGGAAGTATTCAAGCACAGTTTCGACGTAAGTATCATTTGGAACTATTTTAAACTATATTTTTTGTTATTCTTAGGCTATCATATTGTTATGAAATTGTCAAGGAGGTTATCATCACCTTTAATTTGTAAATTACTTCACCATGCCTTTATTAAGCCAATTTAACTAAAATATTGACAATGTCGTCTCCCTCGTCAGTTACCAAATGCTAATAAAGGTTCTTTCTTTAAAAGTACTTATGTTGATACAGTCAATTACGTGAAACGCCCGAACATTAATTTCTTGAATTTTGAAATCCGGTCGAGCACCCACACGTTTGCCTTTCGAACGAACTTGTTGACATGAAACTCAAAATATACTGTACAAGAGAAATTTGTATTCGCCCACGTCGTCTATAGTTTTAGAGCTTGCTTTGGTAAACTTTGAATTGGTTATAAGTGCCTTAAATGCATATCCAGTTAGTTGAGCGATACTGTTATCAATTTTACTCGGGTAACTCGTAAGCCGTATTAAAAGTTCTTTCTTTTAAATAAAGTAATAGAAACAAAAGGTGGAGGCGAAAGCTGCAGAATTCAATCCTAAACATCGAGAACTTATGGTCATTAAATCCGTCACGCACACAATGCCTTACCACTGTAAGGAACCTAATGACTACCTTACACTTGTTTGCCCTGAAGAGGTAAATTCTCACGATTTTATTTACTAAATATTAGAGTAAAGGCTTAAAACACTTTAGTATCTCATAAAATTTCGTAAGATGCATTGATTAGAGAAGCCACGACGTGAATTAATGTACTATTGTCTTATTAAATTATTGAAAAGACGATCATCGTCTGCGACACGTTTTCTTAATTATTATTCATTCATTATTATTCATTATTATTCTTTCTATGTTACTATTAGTAAAGCGTGAGAAATTGAAGTGTAAAAATTCTTTCATTAATTTTCTGACCGTACATCGATGCGCACATTTGTTAAACCGTTTCCATCATTCGCGCGATGATTTTTTGTTCTCGTGGTTTTTTGCTCAAGCCATTCGCACGGTGGCATTATGTTCGTCGTGGGAACTTAAATCAACTGTTTCCGTCGCCTGTGCATCAAAACTTTTATTTCATCGAAGCTTTGGCGCAGTTAACTTTTGTATTGTTCTATTAAATATTATTAATTTTAAATGTATGTCACGTAATTATCATTACCTATATTTCACTCCACTATTATGCGATTGTTAAACAATTTTTAATTATTTATGAAGGTAGATACTTTTGTCCTAAAGGGATAGGCAAATTAAGCGAGCTTTCATATTTTCATGTTTTTAACTAGAATCACAGACCAACTGAACGTTGTTTAAACTAATCTTCTATATCATGGAAATATATTCTAAAACATTCTAATGTCACAGTTATATTAATTTTCTGAACTAGTAATGGAATTGCTTAAAATAAATTTTTGTCACTATCCAAAATCGTCCCGCAGCGACGTTCTTAATCATATTATTCCTGTCAATTTACCCAAACTTGCATAGCTTAAGTAATTTTAGACATGGCAAATATTTTAAAACAACTGAATAGACTGAAGAAATATATCTATTATTTAAAACTGATTCATAATAATGAAATCTGTTTATTACAGAAAAATATCTCTATCCCTTACTCTTTCTTCATTATTTTCTTAATGTGGTTAGTTAAAATACTGTTACAATATAATGAAAATATTGTAGTACACAAAACGTGTTCTTACAGACTGCTCTATTCATTTGTAACTCTATGGCCTTTAGAGGCGGAGCATAATCAACCCGAGTCGGACCAATCTGGCCACAAAACATTGTAATTGCAGAACTCGCCCCGACCCAGCTCACTGACGACCGACACTCGTAAATTTATCTATAACAGCGCTATTGTTTTTTTTTTTATTTCGTACAATCACGTTTTAGCACGTTTTGTCCTCTTAGTCTCGAGCAATGTTGAAGATAATATGAGGTTATGAATTATTAACGATCGAGGCATAAATTATGTCTAGGAATCTTTTCGCATGAATTAACTTTTTACCTTTCTTGATATAAACGTAAATGGACAAGTAAAACAAGGTTACTAGAAAATCTAGTCAACAAAAACAAATCTACCTATACTTAAGTGTATACATTTTCTCTTATACAGCTGGATAATCCGACAGTGTCATGTCAAAAAAACGAACTGTTTCCTGTTAATCGGTTTTCTGGATTTATAATTTGAAACCAAATTTATGATTATACTAGCTTTTGCCCGCGACTATGTCCACGCGGATCAAAAAAAAAACTTAATAAGTAGCCTATTTGTTATTCCAAACTAATGTTCTACATCTGTGCTAAATTTCATTAAGTTCCGTTCAGCCGTTCCGGGGATGCCATCAAACAAACATTTCTATCCATCTAAACTTACGAGTTTATAATATTAAATAGGATTCATTATAACGCAAACATGATGACAGTTCAAGCAGCAAAAGCAGTCAGCGGAAACAGCAATCTGCGATTCTGTGAACACCACCTGCTATCACTGCTGACTGCTTGAAAGAGTCTGTGTAAATTGGCCTTTAAAATTCGTTCGGGCTTCTTGTTTTTAATAACTAGTTTTATTTTTAAATTAATGATATTAGCTTCGTTAATTTATGAGAATCTGAACAGTTCTTATATGAAGGCGGTAAGGTGAACATCATAAGTGTTTCTTGTTTAGGAGCGTGTCGATACTCGGTCACGAGGTATTTGATCTGATAAGACGACGCTTTAAATATTCATCGGCCCTTTGTGACATACTCAATATTTACTACGAAACGGCTGATTTTTCAATAAATCCCCCGACAAGAGGCAACGCACTTGAGCCTCGCCTCTACACAGCCAATAATGTGAATCGATAAAGATCGTTTTTATCAACTTAGTAGAAATATTTGACACACTACAATATAGTTAGAGAGAAAAAAGATGCATACATTGTCTGATCTAGCTTATTACTGTGACTTTCCACTGCGAAACACTCGTATGAAAATAAATTGATAACCGTTCTCTTGGAAAACAGACGTAATTTAAGTTTTTAGCAGATGGCAAAATACTTTTTTGCAGATTTAAGTTTAGAAATGTTAAAGTCCATGAGAGTACTCTCACTTATAATTATATTATATGCTAGCGTGCATCAGCCACCTTCCCGTCCAAGTCCCGTCAAAATCGGTCCAGCATTTCCGGATATTACGCGAAACAAAAATGCGCCCTTGCGGACAGAGAAACAAAAAAAAATTGAATTTTTGTTATCAACTACGCATACATATCACCACATACATATTACATACAGACAATGCAATTTTATTAATATGAATATACGTCAATAGACAATATGTAATCTAACAAAATTGCAAGAAGTCAAGTTGTTGAAAGTATCTGCTTGTGAGGCATCAATAACTAAACACGATGGCGACAACGAAAATTTCATGAATAGCAGTCTTTAATTTTAATGTAATAAAAAATGTAACGCTGTAGTGAAACGCGAACACATCTCTATATCGCATGAGCCATTAGAAAGAGATAGCGTTACAAACGATAAAGCAAATGCTGATATTGTGATGGAAATATATGCATTTCTGGAGCCTCTAATTTTTAGCAAACGACCCTCTGATTCACGAAAGATTAACCACCGACATCACAGATATTATTAACATGACAAAGGGCTCCAGCATCTGCGAGATTAGGGAATAGAAAAATTAAAAAAACTTGTAGCTTATAACTGAATAGAAACACGATGTTAATGTTTTTTCTTAACTTTTTTTGAATAGTCTTGGATAACATTGTTCTTTATATAAAAAAACCAGACGTATTGATAACCTCTTCTTATGAAGTGGGCTAAAAATAGGCATTATAAGATTCTGCACATATTAATAGTAGCAAATAATAGTTGTACTATATTTCCTAATAACAGATGTGATAAAGACTGTAGGTTTTCTTCTTCAAGGCATTTGAAATTGTTATTAGAAATTATAATTATAAGCACTATTTTGTAAGAAATTATAATTTATATGTATTAAAAAAAAACCCGTCTTGTCCGACCAAACTTTAAGGATTAACAAGTGTCTTTCATACGTCGCTTTGAATCTTTATTAATAAGGCGTTGTTTTGCATATTTTATCAATCACCATTGTTGGCTTGTCTCCACAAACGATGTACAAATAACGCGGGTCCTAACGGATTTATTAAGACCCCGTCTCTTTGACGTGTTGCATTTTATAAAATTTAAATAAAACTGATATCTGACTAGTTGTTACACAGGTCGTTTACCTATAAGATAGCTGGTTATAATTCAAAGAATATTTTTTGTTGTCCGTCAAACAATAGGAGCTCTTTGCGTTGATGCGACTCCGGAGTACATAAGAGGTACGCAGGCTATTGTAAGCCATATGCAGAACCGGATTGTGACCTGCGCCATTCATTTAAGAGAACTTAATTAAATTATACAGGTTCAGGCACTTCAACAATTGCTCTACATGTCAATGATCGATACAAAAGAGATTTATTTTATAAAGTATTTTTATATTTCTTGGTCAATTTTTTTTACAATGTTACATTGTGCAGTGTACGGCTGGCTGTATATAAGGATCTGATTGATTGAGTTGTTACTCTTCTTTTATTTATTATTTTTTTAATGTTACTTCATAGCTCTAATTTCGAAGTCGGTAGAAAAATTTGATGTAAACAAATACATGTATTTTTGTGGTTGAATCGCTAATATGTAAAACGTGTTGTAAATCAACGCAGACTTGAGAGATCTGGCTGCACATTGCTCATAGAGGTGACAGCGATTTGCGGACGGAATACTAATATAGAAAAAAACAAAGTAAGTTCCCACGAAGCTTAGTATTACGAAGAAGACAATTTCTTAGACCGTTAAGAAATCAAACGTAGGAAAATTAAAATGAAGACTAGACTATTAAAAATGAAATCATTTCAATCAAACATCATACATTTTCATGTAAATGTTTTCAACTGACAAGACAAGTAATATTCAACAGATGTCGTATTTCATTTTCTTATTATCATTAGGTTTTTTACCTTGCAACCAAGAAAAGGTTATAAATGTATATATTTCATTTTACATAAAGTTAAAAAGATGTTTGCCCCAGTCCTCCGACAAAGTTGAAAAGTTCAACGAAACTTATCATAGTTATGACAAAAAGTATCGCGTGTCTGTGGTTCAAATTTTACCCTGAAAAGTATTTTTTTACTGTTCTTAAATACATTTTCCCATCCAGACATATTTTAACGACTGAAAGAAAAACAACATATCAACGATCCTTATATTTTACTCAAACTTATTTTTACTTACAGAGCAAGCAAAAAGTTTAATTAAAACCAAAAATTAATTTTTAATTTTTTAATTTTTTTAATACCTTCTCCATCAAAATGATCATACCCCACATAAAAATTTTATTTACACGTAAGTAATTAACGATTGCAATTTAAAAATTCATATGGAAATAGTTTTAGTGGTAGCAATCAATTGTGTTAACTTCGGGCCGACTGTCCCATTTAAATGGGAGTGCTTTGCAACGAACAGTGGACATGTCACGAAGTAGCGGAGACAATTTGGTAATAAGGGCCACCCCGTACCTGGCGCAGCCAACTTATTACCAAGCTTAATTTATTTGCCAACCTTACTTTGTATCTATTACATGCCGGGCCAACATATTTTTGATTTTTTTTTATCAATCTCTTTATAGGATTGTTTTCATTCTATACTTTATAACAAATGTTTATTCGGAATTTTTAAACAACGTCTAAGTATATTATTTATGTTATGACAAGATTTTTAAATTAGCCATTCCAAAATGTGCTTACGTAAATAAATTATTAAGTAGTTTCTTCCATACTTATAAAATGTGCAGTTTTTTTATTAAGATGTAACATCACATATGTAGGTACATAATACAAAAATGCACGTTGAATTTACGTCGCAGAACGCGTATAAATTAGATTTGGTAGGCTACCGTATTCTCTTCATGTAACAATGTTTATTAAAAGCTTTCGGAGTTGGGGGACGCAGGAGTAGCTACCGACGATGTAAGTCTTTCAAGTAAAAAGTAGTTACATATTATATTAATATACTTATATGTAACTTGTTTTATGAAATTCTCATTATAACAATCAATATTTCAATAGACATTGTATTTATTAAATCGAACAAAATCTTGTTTTTCAAAATCGTTCCAGAAGCGTTCACGTGTAACAGTACCTACCTAGTATACTACCCACTACGTAGTTTTGTTTCTCTCTTCTTCTTCGCGCTCTTCATTACTGAATATCGTGCTCATCTTGAAGTTGAAAGATGTATCGACTAACTGCTTCCATACCGCTCTTACCAATGCTTGTATCATGGCGGATGGTGATCGCCCCTTGCTCTTTTACCCTTAATTTAACATAATATTTACATTCTACCTCCATAATTAATGCAACAACTTGCAACCCGACTTTGTCTAACTACCAGGAATAAAGAACCACCATGATTGTGAAAACCTTTTTTAATTCGTTTTAACATAGAATCCAAGCAAAGGTCACAAAAATTACTTTGTTTTTATAATTTTTATACTCTATACAACATACAGTTTCCCATAAATTTGAACCTATTAATGCACGTCTAGAAATAGTCGTCAAAATGTCCAGGACACTCTGCAAATGCGATTTGCCGCGACCTAACGTTATTTTAATGAAACTCTATTTTTAAATGGCCATTTTAGTTCTTGATGGAACCAAAAATGACGTCCTTAAAGTGATGAAAGGTTTTTACCGAAATGGTTCAGTTAATAATAAATCTGAGACAAAAAGAATTAAAGAGATTTGAGATTTTGATGTTCGAAGACGTTGTAGTTACGTACGTAATTTAATAAAATTAATTTCTTGTCGGCCATGATAACGCCCACGATGTAAAATGTAAACCGATGCTGACGGCATGTCCTTAAATAAATCACATCACTCAACTCGCCTTCGATGTCTATGATATGCCTAACCGAAATAAAAATACGTACTGCCTAATGTCCGTATGTGAATCTGAATATAATCTAAATGTGTAATAAAAACATCGATAACATTGTAAAATTTCTTTTCCCGAAGAAAAGAACACTGAAGAAGTTTGCGTTGTACTGGTTGGTGTATGCGCGCACTCTGAAACTTTACGTTTACCTATTTAGTATAACCACGATAAGTATATCACGTAGACTCCGCGACGCCTGAATTTTAAATATTGCGAAGGTGTTTCAGAAAATGTTTATGCCCAAGATAAAGTGTTAGGAAAATCGGCGTGAAAAGGCAGTTTTTTTCTTCTCCTTTATTGTCGGATAACGAGAACTTGTTTGAATGTCTTTTACGTGATCATGTTTTGCCGTTGAATTATCATAAGTCGTATTTTTTTTCAAATATATCATTATAAGTGGATGTACTTTTTAACTTTTAAACATAATAACAGTGTCGATAATTACGTAACTACCATTAAGATACGTAATTAAACAGTCCAGCTGTTATGACAAAGTTTTCAGTTTAATTCCATGTCAATCAAAAACTTAAGGTTTCTAAACTAACAAGGACGGTTTTGGGGGTTGACATGAAATTGCTAGTCTACTTCGCGTAGTGACTCTGGTTTATTGAAGTCTAGGGTAAAAAGATGGTTTTATTAACTTGCTTCTGCAAAATTGGAGAAAACACGGCTATAATAAGTACAGAGGCCTCTAGCGGTTGCAAACGTAACAACTTTAATGTCAATCTGTTAGTGTCGTTAAAACACATATTCAATTACACATCTACAAAACAGATGTCGCTGTTTTTATAAAAGTTCAAGCGATTTACTGCATAGTACGTATTTTTACGTCAGTCTCAGCAACTTAGAAAAGTTTTCATACATTTTAATGTATAATGCTATCGTCACCCCAATTAAAACGTCTAAAAGGCGAGTTCGCACCATGCTTATTATCTTTTGTGGAAGCTTTAAAATTGTCCAACGCAATACGCGATAAAGTGCGCAAAGCGCGCAACCGTGAGCTTACAAATCCCTGATTTATACTCTTCAAATTGCTAGACAGATCGTTTTAAAAATCTCTACGTTATTCTGTACTGTCTAATTAGTGGAGAATCGGAGACAGTAGCACAACAAGATGCGTTTGATTTATGAATGGCAACACTTCCCAAATCTTTCCAAGATTACTAACTGCGAGATATTTTGTCGTAAATTAGATCGTTTGATGTTTAAAATCGTCTTAAATGTATTTTACTGTAGTTTCATATTTATTTATTTGAATTTGTTTTGTTTTAGAAACATGTGGTGCTGATGACTTCCGTTGTTATGATGGGCGGTGTATCGAAAGCGCCAGGGTGTGTGATCGCGTCGCAGACTGCTCAAACCAAGAAGACGAACAGAACTGCGGTACAATTTTTTTTAGTATATAATCGATAAATACTGGAAAAATACATAAACATCAATCAACAAAACCACTTCTCAATGCACACACAACCTTTCTCGTTCAGTTTGTATACAAAGATATCGGCAATGAGCTATGTAAACTTAAAATAATATAAAAATAAAGACTTTTGGATACGAAGCCTGATTAAAAACTTTGTATTGGCATTTAGAATGTCGACCGGACGAGTTCCGCTGCCAATCCGACGGCTTCTGTATCGAAAGCAGAAAGCGGTGCGACGGTGTCAGCCACTGCAGCGACAACTCA
>JAOPJD010000025.1:1148610-1164608 GCA_026167825.1 Papilio polyxenes | reverse complement strand
GGCCACCTCAAGCCCGGTGAAACTGTAAATGCCTCCTAAAGGCAAACAGTGACTACTCAGTCACAAAAAAAAAAAAAGCTAGTTTTTCTTACTTTCTATTGTGATTTCATCGTCGTAATCATCGATGATCATTGATAGTTGTAATAAAAATTGTTGTTGCCGATGGTTTTAATATCTGATTTTATGATTTGGGTGTTGTTCGTTTTATGTTGAACCAGAATTTCAAATAAAATATTGTTTTAGAGCAGACCTTATAATCACTTTTGCTTTAAACATTTGCATAATCGCGCACAATCTTAAAGTGTTAAACTAAATAAGCGAAACAACCACTTTTTGAGCAATCGGCTTTGTTCTTCTAATAGTAAGTATTAGTATAGAATTAGCATTCATATTAAGTTTTTCAACTTATGATGGTATCACGTCTGCATGTATTAAAAAAGTTTAAGTCAAACAAGGAAACCGGTGAGGGAGGCGCTGCTATCGTATTTGGTTCTCTTAGATTTTGTATAAAATTTACTTACTACGTAGAAAACGTCATAAAAGAAAAAATGACATGACAGCTACGGTACAAAGTGGATTTGAATACAATTTTTGACTAGACATAGGGGCCTTACTGAGCCGTCATAATATAGTTTGACATGCCCATCGGTTCAGATAACCGGTCGGCCTTGTTGGATATAATCGTTTCCATGTTTCCAATTAGCATTTGTTTCTGTTGTTATCTATGACAATCTGTGAGACGCATTTGACTGTGACAATAAAGTAGGACAATACAAAATAACTAAAGAGCTACATCCATAATTTACCATAGAAATAAGATTCAGTTAGTGTTCGTTTGGAAAACTGTCCAAGTCTTGATCTTTTGTAATCCGTCATTTGGTATTGGTTGAATTTATTCTTAATATATTATGGATTTGTTACATTGCAGTTCGATTGACTTGAGCTATGGGTGAGGAAGAAGCAGCGACTCTTGAGGGTCAGTTCTACGAATTCTCGCGTTTGTTCGATAACAAAAGAGATGGTACCACCATCACGCTATACAGGTTCGACTACTGGTTGAGACAGACTAAACTCCTAGATGATCGGAAAATAACTATGACAGATACTGGAATTTTATTTAATAAGTTTAAGTAAGTGTACTGAACAATGATTGTGCAATGACCAGAGCAGGGGATAAAAAGGATCCCTATCCTATTATCCCTTCCACTTGTCTACTTTTTGATCGATCTCTTCTTATAAGGAAAGATAAAGATGCCTAGATTTGGATCTCCGTCGCTCGCTCATGAGTCGAAGCTGGAATGAAGATTAAAGACAAATGCAAAATAGACTTACTTCGCACTTTTCCGTGAGGACCGCCACTGGATGTGGTATTTCACCCACGAGCCGCATTTTCAACAGATATTGCTGCAGGCTTTACTACTGTTAGTTTTTACTGTCGTAGTTGATGCCAAATATACAACTAAATTAGTACGTGTAAATATGTATTACTTTTTAAATATACATATTTACAAATGTTAATCTTTTGCAGTAAAACAGAATTGAACTGGGATGAATGGATGGAGTTCCTTGAAGATCTGTGTGAACTTAAAAAAATGGACTTGGAAAAAACCAAAGAAACTTTAACTAATTGTGGACTTCCAGGACAAACACCGGTTAATGTGCCTCAATATAGAGATTTCTTCTTAACATATAAACCAAAGGAAAAAATGGCATTTTAAGATGAAAGTATAGAACATTTTAATTAAGTACAAGAATTATAAGTAAAACTAATATTAATTTAATTTCTCTTATTTAACAACCAATTGCACTACGATTTTCTGTTTTTCGATTAAATTCAGAACTTTTATCTCATGTTTGCTGAGATGATTCATTTCTGTCCGGCTCTGGTGGAATGGCGACAAGAATTTTTATAACTTATATTTTGTATATTATTTCATTCAAAAAATATAATACAAAATATTCCATACAAAAAAAATTAATATTGCAATGTTCTAAAAAAATTTACATACCTATTTGTTATATAGGCGCTTGTAACTGATCGTTTTTATTAGACATATGTTTATTCGGTAACTAGGCGACACATTTAACTATGACAACTTATAGAATACAAAACTTCACTATCAAGCAATGTCTTCAATATTTTTACGCAAATGTTAACCATTACACAACTTTATACAAGATTTACCAACGAAATCAAATCCAGTTCGTATTCTTTTTGAAAATTTACGAAGTTTACCCACGGCTCATTTGGTATTGGTTCAATTTATTTTTATTGCATTTTTAATGTATTATGTTTCATATCTTAGGTACTTAAAATTTAATTTGCTAGTTTTATCAGATTCCGAAACTTAATTTATGGGTGAAGAGGAAGCGGCTACTCTTGAGGGTCAGTTCTACGAATTCTCGAAACTGTTCGATAATAAAAGGGACGGCACCACCATTACTCTATACAGATTCGACTACTGGTTGAGACAAACGAAGATATTAGATGATCGAAATGTCACTATGACTGATACTGGAATAACATTTAATAAGTTCGAGTAAGTATTGAACATTTTTGTTGGAAGGAGAGGAACAAACTAAACTACATTAATTTCCCTTTCTACACTTGTCTCCTTGATATTCAATACATTCTCAAGGAAAAGCCTCTCGCCTGTCTTCTGTGAGATCGGGATTTTTCACCGGTTGAGTGCAAACAGACTGATGTTGCGTTATCTACCACTGTTAGTTCGCAATATTTATTTAATTAACTACATTATTTACAGCAAAACCGAATTGAACTGGGACGAGTTTTTGGAATTCCTCGAAGATCTGTGTGAATTGAAAAAAATGGACTTTGAAAAAACCAAGGAAACTTTAACTAATTGTGGACTTCCAGGACAAACACCGGTTGAAGTTCCTCAATTTAGAGATTACTTCTTAACATATAAACCAAAAGAAAAATCGGCGTTTTAAATTTATATTAATTTTACTAGGTTTTTTTAAAGTGTTTCGTAGCTTAGTCGTTTTAGATTTAAAGATATTCTTGAATTATAGATATATTTACTTATATTATATTTAATATTTTGAAATAAAAATAAATGGACTGTTAAATCATTTCTTTTATTACTCAAGCAATTCCAAGTTCTACATTATTTGATTTTATTCTGTTGGTGCGTTTACGTATATCTTGTTTCTTGAGATGATGCAATTCTAACGCGTTCTATATTTTGTTAATTCTTATATAGAATTATAGTTACTTCAACTAACTGGCTTTAGATAATTTGTACCATTTCCATCCATCCATCCATCCATCCATAAAAAATATACAATGTTAAAGGTTGCGTTACAATAATAGTCATCCATAACGTTACATGAGTGCTTTTCACGCTAAGTCGTTATAACAAATAATAGAATGTTTCTATTTATTATTTTAATGTGAAAAGCAGCTTATGAATAATCGCATTATAGCATTACGCAGGCGGAGCGCCAATTACCTGGTATAAGATTAAAAAAGGAATTTTTTACTGTTTTATATAAAAGCAACAAATTTCTGTTTTTTGCCGTCAAAATCGGTTCCTTATAAAATCCATTTGCTTCTAAACGAATACCAACACTCGAAAGCCTTTTCTTACAATAGTTGCGGACATGTCGGCGAAAATCAGGACTATTTCTTTTGATAAGTTAAATAATTGTATGATAATTACAGAGACGACGTACTGCAATGCAACGTATGACACATTCTTGTGCTGGCCGCCGACGCCTGCGGGTGAAGTCGTCTCACAAAACTGCCCACCGGCGAGACTTAGCGACACATCACGTATGTATATTATAATAGTACGTAAAAACTTCATTAATGATAAATGGGTATTTTATCATAATTTGATTGCCAAAACCTGTTTGCCGAATGGGCACTTAAATGTTATTGGTTCGTGAAGAGTCCGTGATCCTTGGCCGTTCGTAGCCCGTCTGCAGAATCACAGTGAAAATCCACTATTATAAATAATAAAAGTTTCTCTCTAAATAATAAAAGGTATAAGATGTTTTAACCTTGAGTATTTGTTTCAGATTTTGCATTTCGTCGGTGCGGAGACTCCGGCCTCTGGCTAGGTAGACGGCCAAACGAAAGCAGCGTCGTCGGATGGACAAACTACACGCCTTGTTTCCCGCCAGAAGTTCAGACGCTCTTCGTTAAAGTTTACGACGACGAAAAGGAAGCACAGGTCAGCATTTAGCTTCTTTTATACACATATTTTTTATTAATTGAACCCAAAATAAACACAATCAGCATATCTAGCAAGATTTTTTTTATATCATTGTTTAAACACAATTACATGCGTGCATATTTAGTTATCTTTTAATGTCATTATTTAAAAATATAAATTTACTTAAGGACACAAACTGTCTTGGATCTCGTTTTTAGAAATATATGAATGTAATTTGTTTACATAAATAGCTTTAAAATAAATTTATATTGAACATCTTGCTTCTTCAGTTCAACGTATGTTATATTTATCGAGTTATATTTAACTCTCTAATGGCCGTGTGTAAATTGCTTTGAGACTTTTGAAAACTAGTAATTGCGCAGTGGAAATGGAGATACAGATTTGCTGAAGTTGTCGCTTCAAAGGAAATTGCAATATATGTTGGTAATAATTATATTCATAATATGAATGGAATAGTGTTTTAGTGGGTTATTAATATCAAATATTAAATGCATTTAAAAGATGGGGTAAGTTATAATTTGTACATACTGGCTGAAAACTGATGACTTCTTTTGAATATCGGCAATTTTCGCAACAGTAAAATGTACAACTATGATTAGGATTTCCTTTTAATAGTGGTAGATCACGCAATAACAATATTTGTTGGGTGCACAAATGATGAACCACGACCACATAGAAGATAGACGTGAAGGGTAAGCTATTCCGGGTTTCGTCTAATGTGGTTGTCTAAGGTATCGGTGGCCTTTTGCAGTTCACAGTCCCCTCCCACCCTATTTTTGTAAAGAAATGATGGGAAGGGGAAATGTCCTCTTTATGTATTCATCTACGGGTAGCGGTCGCTTCGCTATTTCAGCGAATTCAATTGGCCGCTTGCTCGTTTGCCACCTTATGATATAAAACGCACGTTGTCTAAAATATTGCAAATTACTTACTAAATTTAAATAAAGAAAGAAATTTTTGTGTTTCAAAAATCAATTTATTAATGTTAAAAATCTTCAGCCATAATTGACATCATTAACCTCAAAGAATTTGAACTTAAATATTTGAGGGTAATATTAAGGGTTAATGAAATTCCTGTTGATCGCAAAGAAAAGACAATATATTTTGTAGGCTTAAATAAATGACATTATTTAATCTATCAACGTAATAATCCTTGGTAACCCTTCTTGTTTGTATATTTTACCGATTAAATAGCAAAAAATGTACATTCAAACTTTAAGGCAGTTTAGTTCGTCCGAGACGATGCGAACAATAAAGTTTTGAATCGTGTAACGGGATGCGGGTGCGAGGCATTTCCTTGTCCTCAATATTTAACGGATTTACTTAAAAATACATAACCCATCAGTTATTCACGAGTTGCTATACAGTTTGAAATTTATAATATCTGATATTTGTTCCAGTTAAAATTCGAGATTGCTCAGCGGACAAGGTATATGGAGATAGTTGGATTTAGCATTTCAATGTTGGCTTTGATCATATCGTTGATCATATTCTCCTACTACAGGTAAATGTGTTATGCAAAATAACTAAAGGGCATTCGTTTAGTATTCCAAGAAAATTCCAAGCAAAATGCGAATACAAGATAACAAGCTACGCGAACCTTCTTTTATCGAATATATATTTATTGGAAATAACTTAATACGTTTCTAATGATTTCTTAAAATAGATTCAATAGCTTTACTGTGAGTTTCTGAGAAAAAATCTCTGTTTAAAACTTATTGTTATTTCTGTTTTGTCAAAGATAGTGACAAGGATGACGATATATTTTTTTACAGATATTTTGGTCTCAGAAAAACACAGTAAGTGTTTCTTTTTCAATAATAATGGTGTTTTTGCTTTTACTTTTATCAGTGGTAAGAGTTATGCGAATTATTTCGAACAAAAAGTACGCTTGCGAAATTTTTCTTTCAACAATGATTGTTAATGTCAACACGTTTCATGCCACGATTTATGACATGAAACACCTCAGCAGGTCTCTGTTAGGTATGCGATCGAATTAAATTTAAGCCGTTAATATTTTTTTGTTCTAGGTCATTACGTAACAATAGAACTAGAATCCACAAAAGTCTGTTCTGCGCGATGTTGGTGCAAGTTATAATAAGACTGACGGTTTATATCGACCAAGCACTCATCAGGAGTCGACAAGGCGACCACTTAATCAACGGGAACTTCACTATTAAAGGGATTGATAATATGGTAAAAAAAATACTTCACAGAAGCGTTGTTAGAAATATCTATTTGCCTATATGGCAATATGGCAAATCATCATCATCATCTCACTATACGTCCCCACTGAGGGGCTCGGAGCCTACCCCAAGTTAGGGTTGACTAGACCATAGTCAACCACGCTGGCATAGTGTGGGTTGGTTGACTTCACACATATCATTGAATTTCTTCTCAGATATGTGCAGGTTGCATTACGATGTTTTCCTTCACCGTAAGAACGTCGGATAAATGTACATATGTAAATCGAAAAACACATTGATACATGGCGGGATTCGAACACAGGACATGCAGATTGCAAGTCAAGTGCTCAACCCCTGAGCCACCGACGCTCATATACTCATCAACATGGCAAATACTCATCTATATTCCTAAATTACTTAACATCGCCTTACTACTCTTAACACCGCACATTTCTCCAATTGTTATTCATTGCTTCCCGTTTCTTTTGAATTAAAGTATTGCACTCTTACGTTTTTTAATTTTTGATAACATTGTTCTTATTTTAAATGTAATTTTAAACGATGCTATATCTACCTTGTGCAAAAAATTGCCTTACTTTTTTAAAAAAAATTAAATGTGAATAATTGTTTTATCGTTTATAATTCAATAACCATAAAGGTTAGTGTACAAAGATTTAAAGAACACTTCTATTTTTCAAAGAAATTTTAAAATCCTTGAAATCGTAAGCTGGCCACAAAGCATTTTTTTATTCGACGATTACTTGGCTACATTTTTCTGACTCTGCGTCTAAGCGACAATGTCATTGTACTTCTATTATATTAATAGTACTTGTAATAAAAAGTACTATTAAGCTTTGAAATATGCGATTTAAAGGACCTCGTTATTTGTTAAATTGCTATTTAAAAAACTACCTGCGCGAAATTACTTACAAATTGCTCATGCGAAATTTATTTTTAGTTATTTCAGTAAATGCTTTCAACTGTGTTCCATAAAAAATGTTTTATATTAAAAACTAGCTTTTGCCCGCGACTCCGCTCCCGCGGAATTTAAAAAAAAAGGAAACGGAAATAAAAAAAGTATCCTATGTCCGTATCCTGGTTCTCAACTACATACCCATGAATTTTCAGCCAAATCGGTTCAGCCGTTATTGAGTTATAAATAGTGTAACTAAGACAAATTTCTTTTATATATAAGAAAGATGGTTGTTAACAACTAAATATATCTTACTGATATTATAAATGCGAAAGTTTGGATGTGTGAATGTTTTTTACAATGTAAACTCAAAACGGCTGATCAGATAATATGGATGGAATTTGTAACTTATCCGTTCCACGTAGTTAAAGCCGCATTTGAAATCTAGTGTTGCATAAATATAGACAATGATTTTCTTTTCAGCCGTATCTTTGCGAATCTTCCTACGTGCTACTGGAATATGCTATAACGGTGATGTTCATGTGGATGTTTATCGAAGGCTTGTACTTACACAACGTGGTGACAGCGAACGCTCTCAGAGAGAGAATATCTTACCTTTTGTACTACGCCACGGGATGGGGGATACCTTTTGTTGTCACCGTCATCTGGGCCACCATGACCGCTTTGCACTACCAACGGGAGGGATTAAAGACGTAAGTGTTTAATAAATTAAACAAAAGATGGCTCTCTAGTCGATAAGAATTGAAAAATCATTCATTCGAAATTTTATCGACCTAAGAGTGTTAGGGTTACTATTTTCTTTAAATGTTACTAACAAATCTTTGTAGAATATAATCATAGACTGCTATAGTAGGTTAAAACATTGAGTAAATATACACAATACACATTTAAAAGAGATACAAAGCGGACTGGTGTATTTTATTTATTCCCATAGTATACAGTAAAGCAACGTATCCGGTCATACTCATCAAAATGTCGTAAAAATCTAAACAAAGTCGTCGTCAATCGGCAGGCAATAGTTCAGACCACAGGCCGGCAGTGCGTCGTATTTAGACTGGCGTGATTCAACTCTCAAAGCGATATGTTTATATTTCGCAGGTGTTGGTATGGATACAATTTCAGCCCACTCTATTGGATCGTCCAAGGACCCCGACTGGCCGTCATAATGGTAAGATAATGTTTATAACTATAGCTATTGCCTGTCCGAATTGTATCAAATACCATATTTATCGTCCCTCTCATTTTCCTTAATAAAAAGAAATATTATAACATATAATTTGAATTGGTCAGTAATCACACAAAATAATTAAAGTAGCTCGTGGAGGATATTAGTGTATTGGCTGCAATCTCCTCCCAAAGACAAATACTATATCGTGAATAATGTGACTAAAAATAACTAGTAGTTATGTATGTTATAAACAATGGTCTTAAAGCATAAACCCCTTAAGGTGGATCCATGTTAGAGTAGCCGAGAAGGAGCTGAGCAAAGCCGAAACGGTCTGCTAGCGGTGTTAAGTGTGGACGTACAATGAGCTAGTAAGCTCGTTGTACGTAATCACTCTTCTCGAACATAGTTTTTCACAGTGTGAGCGCCATGCAAATTGGAGCACAGTCGAGAACGTCAAAAGGCCCGAAACGCGCTCGTTCCAGGCTCGTAAGTCGATACATACCACACAAATTTTGGCTCGACACGTGCTATGCTCGTGCTCGGCTCGTCTAGTGTAGACACACATTTATCTGTTGTTTTCGCTAACAGCGATCCAGACATGTGTACACAACAGTACACAGCACGACTAAGCTGCAGTTATTACCTGACTCCTCAATGAAGAGTTCTCTTATGAGATCCCATAAGAGATGTAACTCTTCGTCGGATAACTCGTCTTGATGAAGGGATGAACCGTTTCATTGATTATTATGCATATATTAAAAATTGTGTTTTAATAAAAAATATACATTATTAATCCAAATTAAACTCACGTAAAGTTGGAATGTTGGTTGTTATTCAAAGATACTAGTCAAAGTTCGATGTGCGTTTATACACGTGTTTAAGAACTCTTGATAAACGATGGAAGTTTTCCAATACGTACGTTAAATCTCGTTGTAGTAATTTATTAGTAACGTTATATTAACATAAATAATTGTATTTATATCAAGTAATAAATAACGCAAGTATATAATACTCAATGAGTCAGTGGTTTCGGATAAACTATTGAAGCGTTTTTCGTTTATATTTAGCGCTTATACATTGATAAAGAGCTCTCCTTCTATGAGCCATTTAATGGGGCCGCCAGTTAAAGAGGGCTCTATTAAGCTCTCCACACTCCTAGAGAATCCAAAAAATATATAATAGACATATAACTACTTAAATACTAAGATCCTTACAATTCCTATAGATCCACATACGAGTAAGTCGATATGTATTCATCACATTTTTTTCAATCTCTAGCTAATCAGGGTTACCTTTGAAATTAATTAGTTTTCTCAACATTTTAATGTCTGGTCATCGGATTATGTTAAATTAATAAGTATTACGTGTAGACGAGACAATGTGATCAAAGCGATATTGGATCTTGGTTCATTAAAGTATGGTAATTTTAGATAGTGGGCGGGTTAAGGTAGTGTTATCAAGGTATATACATTTAATAAGATGTCGCAATACTTTATAAAGGGTAATTGAGTAAATTGTACTTTTGATTCGTTTAAAATACAAATAAGTTTTAGAAGGTTTCTTAATTCTTGACTGATTTTTTTTAACTAGATCTTACTAATATTATAAATGCGAATGTTTAGATGGATGGATGGATGGATTTTTGTTTGAAGGTATCTCCGACACAACTCAACAGATCTCGGTGAAATTTGGCACAGATGTAGAACATATCCTAGAAGAACACATAGGCTACTTGTTTTTTTTAATTGTATAATAATAAATTAAATAATTTTACATTAGACCCGATTCATAACTATATGACTTATGTTAAAACTATTTTCATATTCAGCTTTGTTGTAATTAAATTTCAGATCAACCTAATTTTCCTATTGAACATCATGCGAGTTCTAATCGTCAAACTCCGACAATCACAGAGTACAGAAATGGAGAAAGTCAGGTACTCACCATTTTTGTTCCTAACATTTAAGGTGTCAGTAGAATTAAGTGGAATTTACTCAAATGTTATCTGATAAATTCTAAATTTTTATTGTTCTGAACAGAAAAACTACCCTGCTTAATCTCGGTTTTGATTATTATTACGGTTTGTTCTTGTTCCCAGGAAAGCAGTTCGAGCGGCACTTGTTCTTTTACCACTTTTGGGCATTACGAACATCTTGAATATGACAGAAGCGCCACCTGACAGCAGCGTTTGGAACTTTGGATTATGGAGTTACAGCACACACTTCCTTCGATCGTTCCAAGGCTTCTTTATTGCTCTTATCTACTGCTTTTTGAATGGAGAGGTCAGTAAAAAATGCGGATATGCAAAATATTACTTTGCTTACTTTTTTGGTTCCTACTCTATCCGCTATTCCTAACAGTTACGAGGTTCTTTATTAACCAAAATAATGTTTATAACGTTAAAATGAATAATTCCTCTCATCTCAATAGACAATGACATTTTGAGAATTATTATTTAAGATAAAAAGGACGCGAATCAAAAGATTTCTTCTCGTATTAGTACTATTGAATTCATATCAAAAAGGTCAGGTTATATGTTGAAATCAATAACCCAAGTGCCGACCGAAATGTTTTAGACTACTCAAGCCATGGTAAACATACGCTTCGATTACATGACGTCATATTTGCCAGCCAGATTCAATTGTATTAGGTATATTATTGAAAAAAAGATTAATAACTCGAATGTTACATAACACAGTGAGTCAAGTTCGGTATTATCCATGTACTGGTCATTGTATTGTTTATTTATTTATAATGCTGCCATAAAATACATTTTAAGCTTGTAATTCAAGTAAATAAGCACTTCTTTAATCCGGAGATGTTGGGAGATATTACTGATTCCATTTCAAAAATCCCATTCAAAATTATTTAATTTGACAAGTCGTGAAGGTGACCTTGACTTGTCTTTTGTCTGCCGTCCGCCGTTGTCATTATATTTGGGACTCAGCAGTGAGCTCTTGACTCGAGTGCCCTAACGGCGGCAACCACTCTCCTGCACACAAATCAGTACGAGTATGCCCTCACTTATCTAGTCAAAATCACTTGCACTACGACTTAAAACTTCACCATTATAAATTACGCTTAAGTAACGTTAGTCCAGGAGAATTAAATTTGAAAAGATAAAAAAAACTCATACTGACTGATAAATGACCAACCAAACAAATTGAAAAATACCTTGTGCCAATATGAAAAACAGATCCAATTCGTGGCGACGTTTCTGAGTTAGTCGAAATAATTTAACACATAATTAAAAATCACTGGTATTTTCTTATTAAACGTTAAATTTCTTCAAAGGTTCGTACGGTGGTGAAGAAACATTACGATGATTACATGAGCATGCGAGGAGGTCGCCGGCCTGCCCGAGTCTCTAGCTCTGCGGAGAGATCTCGTAAGGAGTAAGTGAGAACAGTTTTAACCATAAATTGACGTATTAGCAATAATTTTAACCTTATTTCATGGTGTACTAAAAATGACAAATTGACAGCTCGTAATGAATTTTGTGAGAAAAATTACTTTAAACTTTCGATTTAGCATAACCCTCACATCAGTAGGGCAAATACTTACAATAATTAAAAATAAAAAAAGGTTGACACAAGTACACTTAGATATATTTCAGGTATAATGTATAAAAATCATTTGCTACAATAATCGCAATTATTAAATTACAGGAGCAAAATTGAGGGTGAAACTTCATCGTGGATACAAATGAGAAAGTTGAAATGGAAACGTAGCTCGTCCAAAGAAAACAAAGAGATATCAGTTACCGAAATGGGTCCAGAAATTATACAAGAGTAAGTATATGCAATAAGTATGTAATTTTAAATATTCGCGCTTTACCCGTTTTACCGTTACTGATCCGAGTAGTTTAAAATAGGAAAACTGTAAACACTTATGGGAATAACTACGTATTTCAGAAAAGAAAAGAAGAAAAATGAAATTGCCCTTGCTGTTCCGGAACAGTTCGAAATTGATGATACTGCGATAAACAATAAAATAACAACAGTAGCTGAAATAAACACTTCTACATAGATAAACGTAAGTTAAATAAATACTAATATAAGTCAACTTTACTAGTTGTCGCTCGCGACTTCGTTCAAAAAAGACTAAGTAGCCTATATATCCTTCTCGGCAATGTTCTACATCTATGCCAAATTTCAGCTAGATCCATGCAGCCGTTCTGGGAATACCTTCCATCCATCCATCCGTCTAAACATTCTCATTTATAATGTTAGTATGATTTTTCGTTTTTTACATATTCAATACTAGCTTTTACCCTCGACTCCGTCTGCGCGGAATAAAAAAAAAGCACACAAGATAAAAAAGTTCCTATGTCCGTCTCCTAGTTCTAAGCTACCTCCCCATCAATTTTCAGCTAAATCAGTTCGACCGATCTTGAGTTATAAATAGTGTAACTAACACGACTTTCTTTAATATATATAGATAGAAGATTATGTACAATGTTATATATATTATTTTAAATTCTTTAATTAATTTCTTAATATAATTTTTCAGGATTCAACTGGCGAGATGTTACACATCATTTTCCATTATATTTAAATATAAAATATATAAATATGTTCTATGCGACTGTTTAAAACAATTTGCTTCAATGTTGTAGATAAAAGTTGCTGTCAAATTGTAATGTTGTTTAATAATTAATAACATTGTTTTGTCAAATATGATGACGATATAATATGAAATATGACGATATGTTTTATACAGGATAAGGAGCCAACTGAAAACCAGCGCAGGGACTGTTTTAGGCCGTCTCTGCATACGCTGAGTTGGCCCCTTTTACCACATTTCTTTTTAAACTATCTTCATAAATGTGTTGTAAATTATTTTTCTCTTGTATCTGTGTGGTAATAAACGAGTTTCTTATTTTGATTTTAGTCTCAGAAACCAACGGTAAATGCCAGAAACAAGCATAGTTTAATGGTAACTAAGAGTCGTACTCAAGGTGGATTTCTTATACCACACTGAGATACTATTTAAGTGTTACATGAACCTGAGTGCGGTAATAAGTGAACAATAATACTCGCAAGACTCTCAGGTTTTTATATTTATAATTAATAATTATATAATAATTATTTTTCGCATTAAGGGAAAAATACGCTTTTGATGTTCTGATATTAATGTTTTAAAAATATTAGGTAAGGTTGGATTTTAAAGTTGTATTCCATTGATAAATACATTTTCTATATTTCTTCGTTCTTCTTTGGATAGGAAAGGGGCACTTCCCACGAAAATTCAAGTGACGCAAAGCCATGACAAAAATCTAACAGTAGGATTTCACTGTAGTGACACTTGTATTAATACATATTGTACTTTTCATTCTTTATGATAAAATAAAGACACAGTATGTATATTACGATCAAGTTATCGCTTAAATAAATAAGGATTCTCATAAGCATTTCTAATAAAACAGTAACTGCAGATGTTTATGCCTGTTTCACACGACAGTAAAATATGGAAACAGAAAATTTTATACCAAGACAGGATAACTTTTACAGATATTAATTTATTAACTTATCATAATACATTTAAAAAAAATAACAAAATATTATTATATATTATTATACAATATTTCGTTTCCACTGCTGTAATTCAGAAAGTTTTAGTATTATAATTTACTGATACTTAGATAGGCGATACTTATTATTGTTTACTAGACATAAGTATAGATAAATAAATAAAGTACTAAGTATTACATTAATATTTAATCTCTTGGAAATTATTAAACATATAATACACATTTCCACTAGCTCGATTACTCGCGTGTACCATGCCGCGCTATTTAATTGAAATTGTTCATAGATATCGTACGGATGTTCGCTTAGTGGAAAGGGTGTCTAATTGTATATTCTGTTACTTTTATAAACTTTATATTTTTTGGTCTCCCGGCTGAGTTTTTGGTTGGTTGATATTCTAAATAAGATTTTTCCTCAGGTTTTGTAACTAAATTTTTGTATATTTTGATTATATTTACTGTTTTATATAATAATAGGCTATCGTCTTTTAAATAAGTTTTTTATTTACATTTGAATTACACCTTTCTATTGTTCGATTTGTGCTCGGGCATGTTTTTTTGCTACGAATATACATTTTCTAAACATGTATAATTAAGAATTAAATGTATACTATGGTAGTATAATTTTATTGTCAAATAAAAAAAATTAAATATCTTTGTGTTTTCACTTATATCAGAACGGCTAAAACACTCATGTATATATATCCGGTGTCGTCACCGACTAGTTTGCATCGCACTCACTAAGTAAAGTTCTATCGGGTCCGAAACTAGTCGGTGCCGTCACCGGATCATACGTGAGTTAAGCCATTCTTAATTAATTTATTATTATGTCTCACGAAAATTTAAACAACTTAAAAAGATAGTATAAATTGCAGTGAAATATAATAAAATTTAGGAAAATATAATTGGATTTTATATAATTTTCGTTATCACTTTTTTACGTCAAATATTTTTAAAAATATTTAAAAAAGTGTTAAAAATAACTGTTTAGTTTTCATACAAATAAAATAGCTAAATTAAGAAATAACGTTTCATTGATAGAAATGTGCTTATATTTATTTTTTACAAAAAAAAAATCTTTTGAATTACAACAAAAGCTACTGTGATTACTTAGAAACTAACTTTAAAAATCAAAATAATCAGTCTGTACTCTGGTTTGGAATGGTAACAAAACGATTAACTTATTTTTAAACGTAAGTTTCCACTACCGAAATAAGTTTATGTAAAAAATAACTATTTTCGTACAAATATATTCGGGAGTGAAAACGAACGATAATAACATTTGGGTCTAATTTACTATTTTTACTTTTATATGCAAAGTAAGAACATTTAAATATAAAGTATAGAACTCAAATATAACATGCTAAAGAAAATGTAGGTTATATAAAATAGTGTTTAACAAATCTTAATACAATAAAAAACTTAATTAAGATTTGAATTAAAAAAAAAGATTGGATTGAACAAAAAAAATATCCCCTCTCTACAAGAAAAACGTGATATTTTTTAAACCACAACTTTACAGGAGAACGGTATACAATGTGCTTTCTGGAAAAAAAAGCAATACAAAATTAAAATTCTTCTCCTGTATGGTTGTGGTTTAAAAATATCACATTGTTCTTGTAAAGAGGCGATATATTTACAATCAGTTGGAAAATGTATTATCGAACATTTAATATTCAATACTACAGTCCACACGCGCACGAAGAATTACGTACAATGACCTCATATTAAACTGACAGTGACAATAAAAAAATTGTAGAAGACGGAAGACGATATTGTGGACATAGTCTGTACATTTTGTGCCCCCGGAAACTTGAACAACAACAATGACGCTTTAGTATCAACCTCGTTGATGACGCCGGCGCACCCCGCACCCTCCCGCCCCTAAAAAACGCGCACTCCACCCCCCTAAAGACCTCAAGATGTGCCCCCGCCCCTAAAGACGCGCCCCCCGCCCCCTCAAGATGCGCCCCCA
>JAOPJD010000025.1:1134977-1147202 GCA_026167825.1 Papilio polyxenes | reverse complement strand
CGTGCCCCCGACCATTCAAGACGCACCCTAAGAGCGCAGGCTCGCAGTGAGCGACGGGCCGTGTTCGTGAAATAATACCAGTCCAACTCACTCTGATGAAGGGCCCACGACGGCCCGAAACTAGTCGGTGCCGACACCGGATATATATACGTTAGTGTTTAAGCAGTTTACTTTATTACTTAATGATAATGTCTCACTAAAGTTTGAATAATTTAAAAGTATATTGAATAAAAACAATTTGGCCAACAGTAAATAACCAGATTTGGTTTATTTTACGCCAGTACATATTGTACTGGACAGTAACGGTAGCTTGGCATGGATTATTTAGTCTAACTGTCAGCAGCAGCAGAAGCTAGCTACCATTTTGAGGTCTACTATTGACGTAATATAAATTAGACATTTTTAACTTGTTCATTTTCAAGGTTAAACCAAACAAACTCATACAAACAAGAACAAAAGTTAACTTCACTGAAAAATGGTTTAAAATAGCAGTCGTAGTCTCCGGGAGAGAGAGAGAGAGAGAGAGAGAGGGAGACGCATATTATTTATGCGAGTGCAATAGAGATATGTAATAAAAGGTTAATGAACGAAGTTCTTCGTACTCCGCACTCGGACTTCACTTACTTCTTAATAATCTTAAGGTTTTTCTATAAATAAACATTGATAACATTTACTACGAATAAATATAGTAATTATTTTATAAATAACTTAGGAAAACTTTTCATTTAACTGGAGTCCTCTTCGATGGTTGACTTTTTCCCTTGCTGTATATGATGTCTAGGAAGAGTCCTGGAAAATATAAAGAAAAATTTATCTATAAAATTATTATTATAAAACAATATTTAAAAATACTTGATCAATTACACATGCTAGCTGTTGCCCGTGACTCTGTACGCGCGGAATTAAAAATAAACCTAATAAGTAGTCTATGTATTGTTCCAGACTATGTTCTACGTCTATGAAAAATATCATCGAATTCCATTGTGCCGTTCTGGAGATATCTTCAAACAAACATCCATCCATACATTCAAACATTTATAATAGTAGTAAGATATAATATTGCCAGATGGAACTAAGCATGACTAACCCATAGTTCCATCTGATAAATATTTCTTAATATTATTTTTGTATTAATTCTCAAACATACAGTAATAAATCAATACTTACCAGAGAAAACAAGTATAGCACCAATCCATTGACGGCCCAGCAATACATTGCCAAAGATAATTACCGAGGCCAAGACAGTGAAGAACTTCCTGGTTGTAGTCACCACGGAGCATGGCAAAGGACCAAACTCTGCTACCTGAAATTATTATTGTAAAATGTTACTAACTATAATAATTAATATACATAAAGATTTTTGTTTGGGATAAAAATATAACATAATAATTTCATGATTATCAGATAAATCAGCACTGAGAATGTTGGAGCCTACCGTAAGTAAGGGGTGACTAGGTCATAGTCAACCACGCTGGCCAAGTGCGGGTTGAATTCACACATATCATTGAATTTCTTCTGATATATGCAGGTTGCATCACAATGTTTTCCTTCACAATATGGACGTCGAATATTCTATGTCCTAATTAATTACCTATCTACCTTACTTATTTATGTTACCATTAAATATAAATTTATTTTTTCTGTACTTACCATGAAAAATATGAAAAGTTGCCCCAAAGCGCCCATCAGTGCAAAACTGATCAAATATACCAAAATCTCAGGATACTGTGTCACAAATGCAACAAATTTGAATATTTCTCCACTCAAAAGTACACCGACTGAGGAGATAATTGTTGACCTAAAAGAAAAAATAATCATCACAATATTCAACAAATGGGTATGTTAAAGATCTCTACTGATCTCGCTGAAATTTGAACTTACCACCAATTTGTATTCAGCATCATTGAATATGCAGTTGGAGATGATTCACTCTTTATACGTTCCTGAAAATATATAATACATACATTTCAATAAAACATTTTTTCATTTTACTATTTTTTTAATGTAAGATAAGGGAGCAAACTAGCAGCGGTAACACCAAGGTGTTCATCGATGGCCATGGACATTTGCAATATCAGAGGATACCACAGATGCATTCCCGGTCTTTGAGATGGATTTTTAACTTTTTAATTATTATACATCATACAGTAAAAATATTCAAAATATCAGCATAAAATGCGCAAGCCATTTTAATATGTATTTGTAAATAATACTACTGTTTTTATTAAATAACTTGTCAGTTATACACATTTAATATCATTAGTTCAAATTTATATTCTATAACTGATTGACAGCGATAAAAATCTTTACATAGATGAAGTATAAATGCAAAGCAGAGACAGACCTAATTATAGGGATCATAAAGTCATTTGATAATGCAAGATGTTTATACTAACATCCAAAGTTTACGAATAACAAACTTTTTCAAAACAATAATGTTCTCACATATTTCATTGAACAGCTCAGCTTAAGGAAGATATTATCAAAAACAAACTTCATATTCATATCAATAATTTGTAAAGAATTAAGGAAACTAAACTTCGTAGCTTAACTTTTATAAATTGCATATAATTTTGGGAAATAAAAAAACATACAATTTCACTACTTATTTTCTCATAAGTTTCACAAAAAAATTGTATTTTGTCAGTTATAATGGTACACTTCGCAAATCACATTTTGTACACAAGCAATTTGAAATTTCAATATCAATTCGCAGAGCTCCATTAATTTTAAAGTCTCTATGCTAAATAACATAACATGTATAAATTAAAGAACATACCTGCACAGCACCGGTCAGTCCATCCATGGTTAAGGAAACGAGAAGTAGAAGTTCTCCAATTCCCATGCCTTGAGAGTCATCAGTACTCTTTTTAGCTTGATCCTTATACATGAAGAGTGCAACACCAATAACAATCAGAAGAACGAAAAGGTATTTCTTCAGTGGATATGATTTGCGTCCTATTAAAACACCAAGAATCATAACTGGTATCGGTTTAGCAGCTTTGCCTACCACCTGTAAAAATAAAAATATTTTTTACAAGGTTCGCATCCACTTTCATTAGAATATTTATTGGCAGGGATGATGTAATTGGGTTGGGATTATGGTATGCACCTGCTGTTGCGCTACACCTTTCAAGGTACCAGCTGACAAACTTTCCAACGAGGTACAGCAAGCTGACATTAATTTTCATTCATAGTAGCATATAAACAATCACCAGGTAAATTTTTAGTTGAGAGAGAATCATTGAAAATATATATATTTTTTTTTCATGTTCAAGGAGCCAGCTGACGTCCACTGTGTTATGGTCAGCTGACTATGTTTTTCTTTCAAAATACTACATAAAATACTACTCTGATAAATTTTCAAATGAGAGGAAATTACTGAAAAAAAAAAATATTATTTTCTCCAGCGTGGTAGGCTGCCACTGCCCATTCCACCCACAAAGTCGCAGCTGTCGGTCGCGAGTATTCATAGTATAAGTCCCTTATGCATTTTACGAAGTTTCTCTCGAGAAGAAATAATTGACCAAAAATGTACCTGTCTCACGGACTATTACTTCATTATCCATGAAAAATAAAGACAGTAAATTATACTATAGGGTAATTGACTAACATATGTCAGAATGAGTAATATAAATTGAACATGTCACTTCATTTAATAAATAAATAATGAGATCACCTGCGTTGGATAATTCACCCACTGCAGAGCCATAACTGAACAAAGCATAGCTAAGAGGTAAGTTAATGCTGATGAGAAGTAATAAACGGTTCTTGTTGTATCTTTCTCATGTGTCCATGATACCTGAAATAAGAAAAAAAATATTAGTACAAAAGCTTACACATCATATAAATTATTTAATATAATTTATCTATATAGATGTCAGATTTTAATACTATGTTGTTAACTTTTAAGATCTAAGATTTTATAATGCCTGTTGTTAACTGATCCAATGTTCATGAACAACTGCAAGACTGCAAGAGGAACTGCAGGTGTGTTGCCGGACTCATAAAATAATATAGTATAAAGTTTAGACAACATGTAAGAGGACTTATTTTAACTGGATAATCATTTTGATTAATCATTCAGCAGTAGAGGAATGTAAATAGCTATTACCGATTTAATGAAAAAATACATTTTTGAAGGGTAAAAGTCTTATATTGTACTTAGAATCAACAATGATTACGATAATAATGGTATGAAGAATTATTAGAGTACTTAACTTACCATCAATATTTGAGCGAATAAATAATTTACGAAACTCTGAATCAAAACCAGGGACAAAGCGCAAGTGAATTTATCGTTCTCTCCATATTTACCCCTGGTAATTTTTTCTTGTAACATAGCAAAAATAAAATAACATATAAATATCGCACCAGAATAAAAGATGAATCTTATTTCACTTCGTGTTTTCATCATTTTGTAAAATTTTATGTAGCAAAACTCTAAATGTGACAAGTTAGTGTACTACAATACTACTAGTTCAATGTACACGTAACACCTAAGCATAAGACATGTTATTTTATTTTGAAATTTTAAAAAGTACAAACGCAAATGCAATAGCAACACGTATACGAATAATAAAATGTCCGTCAAAGAGAACATATATAATACACGTGTTGTGTACAATGTGGAGACGCGACAAAACGTCATATGTCAACGTCATGGACAATCTTGCCAACGTCTGACTTCTGTCAAATAAAAAAAAAACTAGACCACAGATAACTTTTTCGTTGCTAAACATAATTTAAAATTTAGTTTATTTAGTGACAAAAGTGTAATTTGAATTTTTTATTATTATAAATGTTGAACGAACCTTTCATTAAAGGTATATTTTTTAGTTAATGTTTTTACAACAATAACAAATTTTGAATGCTGATATATCAATTTTCATAAATTTTATAGCTTATAAAATACAGACAAAATTATTGCTACTGGATATATAGGGGAACAAATTTATTAAATATATATATTGATGTACCATCTTTACTTGACGGCTTTCTATTATTTACTCCATCGCTTTTCTACATCTTCGTAATTTTGTGATTGATCGCGATACTTCTAAAATTTTGATTTTGAGTTCATGTGTAATTTTTAAAAAAAGCAAATAAGTTATCAATTTTATATTGTATAAAGAAAAATACCTTAGGTACTTTAAGTATACTAATTTAACTGGCTGTTTATTGAAAAAAATAAGTTTCTGTAATAATTTTCTTTATTTTTTGGCGTCCCAAATCCTTAATGTCTCTGTCAATATAAAATATTAAGTTAAACCGAGAAATTGTATAGAAAAATGCTTGTATCCATAACTACCTTTCAAAATAGTTTCAATTTCAGACACAATAATGTGGTGTGAAATGGAACGCAAAACAAGTGTTGAAACTTGTTTTGTAATAAAAACCAACTGTATTACGTTGGCACAGGTTACATTTTAGTATAGGAATATAATGCCTTCAAACTTAACAAACAATGTTAGACCTATAATGCAGATATGCACATAAAAGGTTATTTTATATTGTTTTGTATAACTTTAGTCTGACACTTAAGTTCCGTTGCAAGATATTATTTTGGAAGCAAAAATTCCTAAACATGGACTTTAAAGTTATGAATTCAGTGTTTTTATTTTAACAAAAGTGTTACTTATTTTATTACTTTGAAGTTTAAACTTTTTACATACTATACGAGTTTGTTTTCATTTGTCCATGAAACTTTTTGTAGGTTTAGAAATGACGTCATTTTGGTACACCTTCAATTTATTATTTATCATGTGATATATTTTATTAGGAGCAATTTTATGATTATAGAAAGGTTAGACTTCAACTAATAGGAAAATGCGGTAAATTCAAGTGAAGAAAGTTTTTAAAGTTATGTTATGACTCATAGTCGGTAAGTGTTAATTTTGTGGAATGTTTTTTATATTACTTTAATGAATAATTTATTTATTTACTTTAACCAATCGAATTTGCTTTTAACTTAATTCTTTCTTTTTAATGCGACGAAAAAAGTTTGTTTACATGCAGGAAATGTTATCACTTAAACCGGAAACGCCCTAGTATCGTCAGACAATGATTCCCGCTTTTTATTTAAAATTGGAACATATGTGAAGAGAAGCTATATGTTGGTATTAAGCAGTTTTAAGTATTTTAAGAACTTTGTTCCATATTAGAGATGAAACTCGGAAGTTACTACTAAATTGAAACCGTTGCGCATGCGCGGTATTGCATAGAACTAAGTATACATTTTATTACTCGTATGTAGACAACTATTACCAATATTGCATAGCCCAATTTTATATAAAAACGTGTTGTCTTGTCTCTCTTCGTGTAAAAATTGAAACCCCAACCTGACCTGCAAATGTCACTAAAGTCATAACTCACGTGTCTACATATAACATATATAATTATCTATATATTGAATGTTTACAGAGTAAACCGTAACCGTAATGTATAAATATTGAAGGAATAATAGAGGTAACGTCTGTTTAATTCTGCAGTTTCTTCTACAAGTAGCCACAAACAAATATGTAGGAATGCTTATTTAGCAATAGTTCGACGTATTGTTTTATATTTCAAGGAAAATATATTTATAATAAAATATAGTAAGCGACATTTAAGTTGGCTCGTTGTTGTACTCTTGTACCCAACGTGCCAACTAAAGTGCAGAGTGCTATAAATGGGGAAAGTTGTATTTACATTAGCTTATTTTTACAGTTCAAATACATTTTTTTTAGATTTGCTAACGCAAACTCCGCAATTTCAGATGCGTTGCCAACCTCTAATTCACTAAATTGCTCTAAAACAAGAAATTTACAAATTTACGTTGCTAAAAAAATTGAGGTCATGGTCTCAAATCAGCCAATACGCATTTTCATATCATGTTCAGTATTGGTATTTGTTTACACTCTTCCAAAAAAAAAATGAAGTTGAGTTCGAGCCATTTGGCCGTAGTCCTATCGGTATGTAGAATACAATTCTGGGTCAGTTCATGCGACCAACAAATAAGCCAACGTCTAAATTCGGCAGTGTATGTATAAGCAAGTAATACAGAGCCAAGTCGAAACTACCGAAATCCGTACTTGTAAAAAAGTTAAGGAACTGCGCATCTGGAACTTGGCCAAAGTAAAGCTTGACGACATTTCTTTGTTAAATGACCAAGATATTTTTAGGGAGATGGAATTAAAAAAAAAATAGAGGTTGTAATAATGCATCTTACGCATCTTATAGCCTTCGTTGCATTAAAAAAAAATTGAAATAAAATATTGTTCAAAAAATACAATTTGTAATGTACTAAATTACCAAAGTACCAATTTTTATCGATGACATTCGTCAGTAGATTTTTCATGTGTTATCTATATTCGCCACACCTATGGTTATTTTCAGGCTATCTTATCGGCATTAACAAGAGTAAATTCGGATAAGATATTCGGAGTTGGAGATTTAAAAAAAAAATAGTTTAAAATGTTCCGTAGGTTCGACAACGGATGGGTTATTTTTAAATATTATTCACAGATCATTATCGCTGCACATATATATGTATATATATATATATTTCATTCCCTTAATCGATAAAATATGCATATTTTAAGTGATTTTTATATAAATGTTACTTTTAAGTATAAATGAAATGCGAATTATAATTTTATTTCAGTTAATTTTAGATTAATAGTATTTGATTAATCTATTGACTTGTTTGTTTTTCCATTTAATGACGTGATCACGATCTGTGTTGTGATGACAATGCATTTGGAAATAAATATTTCATATACCTAATTAAATATTGACGTGTTGAGACCAGTTTTGTGAGTGCATTGTATTTGTCTGCTTTAATGCTAATTTATAATCCATAAATTTTTCTGTACTTTTAAGAGTACTGAATATTATGAAGGACGATTACACTATTGCTCTATTAGTATTGTTTAATATGTTATCTTTCTTTGATGACATCGTTTCGCGTAATCTTTCTTAGTAATTAAAGTAAAAAAGTTAACTTTGAATGCCAGCATTTTGTGGTTGACGGTAATAAAAGCAGAAATTAAAAAAAAACAACTATTTTTAAATAGTAATTGAAAAAATTTAATATTATATAAGTAAAATAATTTCGCATTGATTTCTAATTTCGTATTTTGGGCGATAAAAGTAGTATTTAATTTATGAAAATTTAGATGTATACACTCTCGGTCAGCATCGCAGTTCGCGATAACCTCGTATCTGAACCTTGACGGACAGTAACTTGACCCTCTCCTTCTGAACAAGATTGATGGTAGCGATGCGATATACCTTGTATGCGACTGTAATCCTAGTATGTATAGCGTTCAGGTTTCATACTTGCTATGGGACTGCGCACATTGATTTGAAGGTCTTCTTCAGCTTGTTACTAGATAACGACTTTATTTACTTAAGATCTATGAGATGTAATTTCAATAACGTGCTTTTGTTTCAGATAGTCGTGAATACTGTCTACGTCTTTAACTGTCAAAATGAATGATAATAGCAAGAAAAGGTCAAATAGTTTTCGTAAATTATTTCCAAATTTATTTTTCACCCACCGTTCTAAAGACAAAAATACGAACAAAGAATATGGAGCTGGACATAAAAACGTAGCAGAATTACAGACAAATAAGAATCAATATCAAAACCCACGAACATTGGTGGATAAAAATACATTTATTCAAGACTCGGATGTCGCGCAAGAACGGATATACGAAAACTTGTCAGCGAGTCATAGATCGGGAAACGATCGCGCTGTGAACCTTTCAAGCAATCATTCTTCTAGCAGTACGTTAGTTTCAGAAAATTTAAAAAAACAAATAGATTTCTCAGACCAACCTAAAAATGAAAACTACTATACCACTTATATGGCCAGACCTCAAGTACCACCAAAACCACAAGGTGAAATACAATCAACATCACCTAGGCCACAAAAGCTAAATGATTTTAGCACTATTCAATATCCGGACGTATATTACCATTCCTTGGAAAAACTAATAGATAAGATAACACCACTTGATGAAATTGAAATTTATAAAGCATCACAAGCTCAAGCAAATCCAGCATCAGTTGGCGCTGAGATTAAAAGAGTGAGCACAAAATTCCTCATTTCGCCAAAAAAAGAAGCTGAAGTGCGAACGATACAACCCACAAGAGCGCGAAGTCTTTCTTTGGATAAAAACAATTCTCATAATATCACCAATCAAAATGATGACCCTGCACGAAATCACGACTATGTTAAGAAACCTTATAATTATTCTGCACCCACTTCACCAGTTGCTGTGACCCAAAAAAGACCCAACATTCCGAAAACAGTTTCTCCTTATGGACATGTAAGAAAAACAATGCTAGAAACAGAAGAAAAACGGAATTCAATAAGTAGGGCAAGTCTTGGTAATAAATCTACACCGTCACCTAGGCCCCAACATCTGGATATAACCATACCTCCTTCACCTAGGAATAACAACAGAGATAACGACAAAGAAAAGACGCGTCAGAAAATTGAGGCTTTTTATTGGCAAAAGCTCAAAGAATTAAAAGAAAAAGAAGACGAACAGCTAATAAAACAATCTTTGGATAATATCCGCATATCACCACAAAAATTTAACACGGTATACTCTAGTTCCAATTGTAGTACACCGAGTTCTTTTGTAACTGAACCAAAAAGTTACAGTTTACCGCGAGGGCGGGAGTTGAATTACAACATGGCCCAACCAATTTACGCACTTCCACCTTTTGTGAGAGGCGCTCCAGAGCGGCGGACTGATTCATTCATACGAAATCACACATCCGACGCGGATACGGACATCGTGTATAGACAAATGCGTAAATCTAGTTCAAGAACTACGTCACCCGTAGTTAATAGACAAATGCCGATTTTTCAACGAGGTTCTTTGACGCCAGACGGAAGACACAACATTTATCAACCGAAACGAGTTAGTTTTGAAGAGCAGTACGCTAAGACTTCTCTATCAAACAACAGTGAAGTTCCAAAAAGTGTTGCTCTAGATGTGAAGTTATCGAATGACAGTTACAAAATATTGAGTGCGCGAAATGCTTTGTTCCCGAGTAAAATTAATAGTTCGGGTACTCAGGACTATGGAACTCCTCCCAAACCCCCAGTTCGAACAACGAGTGTAGATAGTGTCGGGAAGACATATAAAATAATAAATAAAAACACTGCGTACTTAGCACGTGGAAATCGTTCAGTGTACTCGGAATCTGAAAGTGGTTCGGAGGCTGGGGAAATTCAAAAGATTTTGCAGAGACCTTCACATAATGGTAAGTTTAAAAAAATATTTTTAATTAATGGAGCGATTAGTTTTAACACAAAAGAGTTTTTTTTTTTGCTCAATATACATTCTACAGCATATTCTGCGAGAGGAACAAAGCTTTGACTGTAATGATGTGTGTTGCCATGGTATCTTGACATGGAAAGCGATTGTAACAAGTTCTCCTCAGATATCTGTTGTCCGAAATAACTACGGTTAAAGATTTACACTGTGAAATGTTTGTAACTAAATAAAAGCTCTAACATCGATAGGGATTCACTTTCGCTCTCTGATTAAAAAAATCCTTTCATAACACCACAAAGAGGGTCAGTATATGTGAAAATATATCTATATCTTTTTGCATTCAAACATTGAACTTAAACTCAGTTTGAGAAGTACTTTCGTGTCCTTTATTGTTTCTAATTTTATACGTATATTTCATTTCTTTAAAGTAAATATTTCAACTGAACATGAAATAGTCATGATTACAACTAGAGCATTTCCAGCTAAAAATAACATACGTTAACCAGCAATATCGCGATCCGGCCCCGCGATTCGGGTCAAGTGAATAAATGTCTGGTTTAACATTCTACACTAGTCCATAGTTGTAGTTGGAAGACGTTGATTGAATTACTCTGCAAGGATAAATTTATGAACGCAACGAATGAACGAATCTTAAACCGATTCTATAGAAAAATGTTATAACTCGAAAGTCCGTCATTTACAACACCGTTTATATTATGAACCACTGACTGTAGGTTTCTGAGAACAAAATCTTCGTTTAAAACATATTTTCATCTCTGTTTTGTCAAAAAATGTCAGGGTTGACGATATGTTTCATGCTGAGATTTTGGTCTCAAAAACCCACGATTAATGTTTTGAGAAGCGACTCGTTTTTAAAAGTAAAATTCATAGTTTAGTATTTTAAATAATATTCATTCCTAGATATAAATGCGGACAACATTTAGGTCGCGGATGTTGCGTTTTGTTCATATGAATCCATATTGCGATGAATAGCTTTTGTTTTGTCAGAATTATTCTATGCCGCTGTTATTGTGCGATATACAGATTTATTTATACTTCGTACAGTCGATGCAGTTTTTATTTCAACGAATAACAGCAGATATATCCACTGCGGATACCATTCAAGTTTAGTCGGACTCCGTTCAACAAGGCCGTAGTATACAAAAGCTCAAATTGAAACCTCTTTTTTAAGCCGACTTCAAAAAGAAGGAGGTTATCAATTCGACTGTATTTTTTTATGTGTGTTATACTGTCTCAACACCATTACAAACAGTCAATATATGAAAAAAAATCCACGAAAATACTGCCAAACAAAACAATGAATGCTAAACGATTAACGATAGGCGATTTCAAACATGATGGAACGACAAAAACACGAGGTAGAGTATGCATAATGTTTTACGCAGTTTATAGTTCCCAATCTCTGACAAGGGGTAACAAAACACTGTTAACAGGCTGTCCACTTTCCGCGCTCCAACATTGCTCATGTATATTTCAAGTATGCAAATTTTAGTTACCCTTCTGGCAGCGCGCAAAATTTCCTCTGTTAGCCTTTGAAACTTCTGCTTTGTGACTTAGTTTCGAATATATCAGTGCACGATAACGTGATTTCACTCCCGTTTTGAACGATTTTTTTTTGTATCAATATAATATATTTATAAACTATCGCCCGCGATTCTGTGCGCGCGTATTTAAACGAACAACTTGATTAGTAGCCTATGTGTTCGATTAGTAGCCTTCCGGACTTTGTTCTACATCACAGTATTAGTAAGACATACATACAATTATATTAATATCTTAATATTTATAAATCTCGTGTCACAATGTTTGTCCTCAATGGACTCCTAAACCACTTAACCGGTTATAACAAAATTCGCACACCATGTGCAGTTCGATCCAACTTGAGAGATAGGATAGTTTAAATCTCAAATTATAGTCGCAATTT
>JAOPJD010000025.1:1109694-1124527 GCA_026167825.1 Papilio polyxenes | reverse complement strand
ATAGTGGTCCCGGGTTTCGCTCACTGGCCGAAGCCGAGGCGGAATGACTTCTCCCTTGTCGGCTCTGGTTAGGGTGGCTTCTTTTATATATATAGATGTTAACTACAAAACATAGATTTTTTATTACTTTCTAGTACTATTGCTCTCTACTTACTAGTACTCTTTTCAGAAAGTAAAAAAAGTAAATTGTTAATAATTCGACTACACACTACTGTCAATTTAGTGTATCTTGTTGTATCTTGATTTTTGTTACAAGTTATCTCCAAAGCGGCTGCAAGGAACTCGCTCCAATTCGGCATGGATTTAGAACATAGTCTGTAGGACCACATAGGCTACAACTAAAGTTGTTTTTTAAATTCATCACCGATGGAGTCGCGATCTAGTAATTAATAAACTGTGAAGGCCTCTTGCGATTACGCTACGCAACTTTAAATAAAGGTCAATTTTATCTCCCGGGCCTTATCTCACTCACGTGGGGTCGGCACACAAGGTTTTATAAACCTTAAAGTTTTGGCGTAATTTTTTGCGGCCGACCTCCTGCCTGTCGCCAACCCTACTTGGGAGGAATATTTTAAAATTAAATATGATAGCTAAATAATTCAAATTTACTTCAAAAATACACCAAAAATAAAAATAGTAATATAACATTGTAAAAAGAAAACAAAATGAAGTTCTTGTCTTGATAATCGTCCTGTATTGGTCTTTCAAAACATTTTTCACTACAGTAGATGAGGTCGATCTGGTGATTCAAAGTGGCAGATTATTTGCATTATCAATTGTTAGACATTTATTTTTCCATTCCATTTAATTTCATATCTTAGGCATTGAGTATACCGATGATTCGAGGAGCTTTCTTGTGTAAGGTGTAAGATATCAAAATACTGATGCGTCTGACACGACGAACAAGAAAAGAAATCCGCCCATAATGTAAATCTTTTCCGTGTCACTACAAATTTCTCACACTTTTCTTGTTCGCCGAATATGGGTTTCGTTGGAAGAAATAATTTTTTTTGTAAGTGTAATGGTATCAACAGTTGCTACTCCTGTATAAAGAAACTAGCGGTCATCCGTGACTTCGTCAGCGCAGAATTAAAAAAAGTAGTAGCTTATAAGGTGCCCTTAAAAGATGAAAATCGATCCAGTTCTTTCACAGATTACCCGGAACAAACGCGGCCTTGTGAACACACACACCATAAATTATTATCATCAAAATGTAATCTGTACAAAGTAATTTAATTATTTTAATCAATATGCGTAATATAATTGTATGGTAAGGAAAAATATTGACGTTCATGTTCCGGCTACTCGTTAATAGATGGCGTTCGGGCGAGAGGCTTATTATTTACATTACGCTCTTAAGAGTCATATCCCCTCACATATATTTCGTTTTCTGATCGTACAATACTGTAGTCAAGTGTGATAAATGGCAAAGTAACAATCATTGTTGGATCGTTGTGTTGAAAAAGAAAATCGTTTGATTGTTGTTCTTGTTTCTTAAGTTCTGCTGTAATAACACGGGTGTTCGGTAATTTCAATTGAACGAAATTTCATTCCGTATTCCGTTGATCTTTGTCTTTCTTTGTAATTGGGTCCTGTGATGTCGATTGGGAGTTTCAGTCGCGATTTGATTTGACTGTAGCGCTAGTCTGGCATGGAATGTTTTGGTTCACTGGCACCAGTAACTAGTGGAGCGTTTACTTAATGCCAGTTGTATGCCAGCGCTGATTTGTATTTTTCTAAGGAGTAATTAAGTAACTTGTATCAATAATAATAATTAGTTATACTACTCGTAATACATCCAGATGATGTAATAAACATTATTATTTAATTTACTAAAAAAACTTTTAAGGAGGATTTTTGTATTCACTGGCCGATTATAAAATAACCCCGTCAACGATCCGAAAAAAAAAAAAATACCAAGCTATCGATGAGTAAAAATATATGTCAAACTGTCATATTGTTAATATATTTGTAGTAAATTATTTCATTACAACATGGTAAATGAAGTATTTACTATTTGTGAGTATTAATACATATTTGTTTTTAATAGGTGTGTGATTAGAGTGTTGTAAAGGTAAAAATATGTTCGTTATTGTTATTGGACATTCTTTTTGATTTCCAGTATAGTCACGGATGAATGTTAGGACTGTTGTTTAACTATTGTTGAAATTTTTATAAACTGGTAAATGTTTACAAAGTTTAAATAATGATGCGATTTCTTTCGCTCCCTTACTGGTAAATAGTAGGAGGCGTGTTTCTTAGTAAAATGCCGGCAAGGCATCTCCTAAAAGATTTGCTCTCTTTCTTTCACTTCACTTTTTTTGTCCTTGAGATCCAATTATATTTTTTTTACATTTGAATTTATCTGACATAAAATAATTGTCAAAAAGTAAATTTATAAAATATATAAATTGTTATTTATTTATTTATATAAAGAGTTCGTATCTTGGTTTGAATAGTTTCGGTCGATCCTCAACCACGTCTACAATTCCTCAGGTGTTGCTAATGTAAACTTCAGCAGTGTGCTTATTCTCTGGTGTCGCGTTAATCCGTTTACGTAGGCGAGGTCGTACGTGATATTTGTGAGGGTTCGTTGTGGTTCTTTAGTTTGTTGGTTCAGTCTTTGTAATATATGAACGTCCGTAGAGCTAATGCGTGTAATTGCAATGCAGCCACGGGCGACGCGGTCGTATCTCCTTATCGGTACGACTTTTGTGTCGTGTTGCACGTTTATTGACAGTTAATTATATATTGAGAATCTTCAATTAAAAACGTATATCCGTTCTGATAACAAAAATAAACAACATAAAACGTTTTTACTTTAACTAAAAATCAAATAATAACATTAACAGTATTTAAAAAATGTCCAAAATTTACAAATTTCAATCTGTCACTCTGACAAGATTTTTTTTAAATATCGATTTGAAGTTCTCTACATCGCCACCCCCCTCCCCTTTGGAGGGAACCAATTACAAATATTATGATATATACTAATTGATAAAATCGGACAACAGTCACCGAGGTTAGTTTTGTGATGTGGTAGAATTCGATTCCACTTTGTTGTGTCCTGTATCTACCTCATAAATTGTATTTGTTTTTGTATTTTAAAATCTTTAAAATTCTGTACGGTCCAACATTTAATTCATCTAATTTCTTTCTATTTCGATTTCCATTTTCGACGTAGACTGTGTCTCCAATTTCTAATTTCTAATATTCTCTTATTATATTTATGAGATTTTAAGTGTTTTCCAGTGCGATAGAAAACTATCTATCGTTTTCAGATGCTGTTCCGTAAATTTTGATTATAATTCTATTGGTATTGGAGTATTCTACTCACATTTTCTCCCTCTAATAAATATTTCGGAGCAAATTTAGTCACTTTGTGTTCAGTTTCATTATACTTATCTACATACATATATATTCGTGCTATGGTAGTCCACGCTGTTTTCCTCTCTTTCTTATTTATTTTGCATCTTATTTACTAAAGTTTGGTTTAGCCTCTCATTAAGTCCATTTGAAAATGAGGAATCTACAGCTGTAAAATCTAAGCTTATATTTTCCTTCTTCAGTAATTCTTTAAATTCTCTAGAGTTTATCCCAGGACACTGATCCGTCAGTACTATATCAATCTTATAACTATCTGCCACATTTCTCAGCAGTTTTATATAATTATTGGAACATTGGTTCCTAGAGGTTAAAATATAAGCATATCTTGTAAAATGATCTACTAAAAGATGTAAATATTTTTTTGTTGATCGAGATCCTCCGAAACATCCAATAGTATGGATGTTTCAAATGATCGGGTAGCTGGACCTAAATGTGACATCGAACCGTACTTCAGTTTTCTTGTGGATTTGTTTTTATACAGACCTCACATTCATTACAAACTTGTTTAATGTTTACGATAATGTTCATTGCTGTGTAAAATGGTGTTATTTATTAATTGAGTTCTACCGATATGACAATAAATGTTGTGGACATCTTTTATTAGAGTCTTTCTAAGTTCTTCCGATAGTATATTTTTTTCTTTCCTTTAGATTTCTTATAGTAAATCTCCTTTTTCAATATATGTTTTCCATTTCTTAAATCTAAATTTGTATATTGATAATTCTTAATATCTTGTAATTTAATAAAATTTATTACTTTTAAGAAATCCTCGAAAATTTTCATCAAGTTCTTGAACTGGATGCCTGCTTAAACAATCTGCTTCTTCATTCAAATTTTCTGGATTATGTTTAATTTTGAAATTATACTACGAAAAGTCAGATCACCTAGTTCCTCATCCGTTCTATCCTTGATGTTCATATTTTCTAACGGTTTGTGATCTTTAAACACTGTGAATTCATTTCCTATAAGCCAGTGCTGCTAATACTTCACCGCTTCCTTTATCGCTAAACATTCTAAGTATACTGCCTTTTTTTTTCTTTTGAGCATCTGTTTATTTTTTGGAAAAATAAGCAAGTGGTTTATCAACCCCATTTTCATCTGTCTGCTTCAATGCCGCTCCAATTCCTTTGGCACTAGCATCTGTGTAAATGATTATAGGTAGTTCCGAGTCAAAAATATTCAGGATTGGTTTTGAACATAGTATTTTCATTTTATCAAATGAATATTGCCAATTTTCAGACCATATAAATTAATTACACATCTTTCCGTAGTAAATTGTGCAACGGGTCTAGAATATTTGCACTGTGTGGTATAAATTTATGGTGAAAGTTAACTTTTCCAAGAAATTGTCGCATCTGTTTTTTTGTTTCTGGTATAGGAAAGTCTTTTACTGCTGATAAATAGTCTTTCAGTGGTCTCATTGTATTGTTCTGAATAATGTGGCCTAAATACTTCGCTTGATTATTTGCAAAGGATCATTTGGAAAATTTCAGTCTAAAACCTTCCGCTTATATTGCTTCGAGTAGTCTTGATACATGCAATATGTGTTTTTCAAAAGTATTTGAGAAAACTAAAATATCGTTTTGTCTAGAGACAGTCCGTGCTTTCTAATAATGTTGCTTAATATTCTTTGAAAAATTGCTGGAGTCGTTTTTAATACAAATGGAAGACAGGTCCATTGATATTGGCCTTCTTGTGTAACAAATGCAGTTTTATATCTATGTTGAATTTTTAAAGGAATTGACCAAAACACTGAATTTACATTAAAGGTAGAAAAATATTTACTGTTTACTGTTTTTACCACTAAATCCTTTATCAAGGGAAAGATTGTGATTGAGGGACTACAATTTGCTTTAATACCCGAAAATCTATGCATAGCCTAGTTTTTGTTTTATACAGAGAATCTTCCATTAAAAACGTACATCCGTTCCTGATAACAAAAAGAAACAATATAAAACGTTTTTACTTTAACTAAAAATCAAATTATACAATTAACAGATGTCTAAAATTTACAAATTCAAATCTGTTATTCTGACAAGAAAAAAAAATATCGATTTGAAGAAAAGAGGTCCTCTTTTTTTCTTATATATGTATATATTTCATAGTAATCTATTTCAAATGACGTCATAATACCAAATGTGTAATAAAAATGTAGACACAGCATTTCTAATGTGCTTTTTCACCAAAATAGTGTGTAACACATTCGTTATCGAAGTCGTGGATAAATTTGGTGAGATTTTTGGATAAAATGCCGGGTAAAAAATAACGTCTTACTACAAAGTTTATATGACAAAGGCAATGTCACGTATTTACATGATGCTACTGTACGAACCTAAATTCCTACTCACATGCATAACTAAAATACACACGCTAGCATACCAAGTATAAAGCATCTTTGTAGTTAACCCGAGGGAATTATTAGATTAGTGTACAAAGGAGCTTTCTTTGAGATTTCGAAACCACTTTAATAACAAACATTAAGGATAAACAAAATTACTCGAATGACGTTTTGCTTTCTAGTTAATTCTAGCCATTGCTCGTGAATAAATTATTTCCATTAACCTACTTATTTTCCTTTACCCCTCAAACTGAATTTGTAAGGAAACCTGTCTAAGCTAATTCTCGACCCAAATCATGATTGTTTCGCGATATTTAGAATAATCTGGAACATCTATTAGCTTTACATTTACTTTCTCTGCCTTTATTATTTGCATGCAGTCGATAAAATCAGCAAAGTCGTTTTTCCTTTTTTTGCTTCTCAGCTTCTCTAATTGATAGTAAAAACTGTTTGCAAAAGGTATAAGGTTCTGGTTAGAGGTAGTTTTATATTATTTTTGTTAGAATCTCTACGGTATTTACAATTTATACTAAAATGATGAAACGCATCTGCAAATGAAGATTTCTACGGGTAGCCGTCGCTTCGCTTTTTTAGACCGCGGTTTGCTCCTTTGCCAACTTATACTATAAAGAATATGAGGATTGCAAAATAACCCCATGACCTGTCTCAATTTCATCCCTCACGCTTTTATTAAAACTTTCACGTCACGATCAATATCACCGTCGTTTTGGATTAATGAGGTACCGGAATCCGAGTTAAACTGGATAAGCCACCGAAGTCGCATAATAATTGTTCTATTTTAGTTCTGTTTATTTTCAATCCAACTAATCATCTTTCCTGTCTACTCTGTACCTAAATCGCATCTTCCCCAACCAGATTAATATTGTCAGCGAATAGCATACTCCAGGGTACCTCCACCTGTAACTCCAATGTTATCGTCAGTAAATTTCCAGCGCTAGTGTTTTAGGGATTTGTATCACTATGCAATAGGTTTGGAATCTGCAATGTGTAATGATCTAGTTAACATTTCGTACCTTTTATTTCGGACGAAGATGTGTCTGAAAACTCCCGTTTCCATTTTAAGAGTTTTAGAAACACGCTGTTTATTCCTGTACACTAAACATTAGTTAGTGAAGGAATAAACATCTTACGTGATTGTGAAAAGCTTATTTTATTCTGTTTCGTGACATAGAACATAGAAGCCAAAGAGAGGTCACGAAAAGCGGCTTTGTTTTAAAAGATTTATGGATAACTAGCTTTTGCCTGCAGTTCCGCGCGGAATTAATAAAAAACTTATACGTAAACTATGTGTTCTACATCTTGCCAAATTTAATCAAGATCCGTTGAGCCAAACTTTTCGTAGTAAAAAAAACAAACATCCATTCATTCATCCATCCATACATCATTTATAATGTCAGTAAGATAGTAAGAAGTTAGATATTTTAAATAAAATAGTGAAAAGTTCGACAATATTCGAAACAGATTAAAATTTCTTTTATCTACCACTCAGAAAGGAGATCTAATAATTCCGTTCATGAAGTTATAATGTAATTTATTGGTTTTAATTGAAGGTAAATTAACATAAATTTATTGCTCAGTGATTTCGAATAATTACATGCCAAACTACATTCAATATTCTGTTTCAATGTTAAATCACGTAAATATTTTGTAGCGGAAATGGGACCGTTGTGCGTATAATCAATTTTGTTGTACGCGCGAATAATTTTGATTGAAACGTACCTCACGTTTTTTATTATTTTAATTACCTTGTCAACAGCACTCGCCAATAGTCCCGGGATAATTAACACCGATTTCTGAACTTCTCTTATCGATAAAATTACGTTTACGTTAAAACATTTTGTAAAAATGGAAATACCTTTTCCTTCTGTTATTATTAAGGTCGTAGTTTCTTTAAACAGCCCTTTGTGTGTCTTAACTTGGTCCAGCATTTTTTTCCATTTCAGTCTATCTTTGCTTTGGTCTTCCTCGACTTCCTCAGCTTTTTAGTGATTGTAAAAAAATGTTGATCTGATTCCGCTTTGAAATTGATTCGAATATCGTGCTGAAAACTTTAACCTAGGATTGAATTCAGTTTATTTTATTTTTTATTTTAGAATTACATTCCAAGGAAATACAACGTATTCAGATTTAACAAGAGGATATTCTCGAGATTGAAATGTCTCTACACTATCACAAGGGAGACTGCTCTATAGTCTATATAATTAATAGTGGCCTATTATCGTAGCTCCATCTATTAGCTCCCAGTCGCAGATCCTTTAACTTGAAGAGAATTATTCGAAAATTTTGCATTCTAATTGAATTATATAAATAAACCAGTTTACTTGAGGAACGCATAGAGAATGTTGCCCTAATTATGTAGCAAAAACAAGAATAATTTTTTTATGAAACTTTGCTCGAATTGTGATATATTTTGTCTTAATTGTATTTATGACTTTGTTTTCTTTTTAAAAACATTACAACGCACAAAGCCTTTACCTTACAAATATTATAAATGCGAATGTTTATATGAAAGAATGGATGGATGGACTAATAAATATTTTTTCTTTAATTCCGCACAGATGGAGTCGCGGGTGTCAGCTAGTGTATCATAGATTATTTTTATTAGAGTTTGTTATAGATACAAAGTGGATTCATACTCATCTTCGACTAAAAATGAAAACGTTAAATAAAGTACAATTTTAAATCTATTTGATGCTGTTATATTTGTCAGCAGAAATTTTATGAGATCTGATTGTAAAGTACTATAAAGCGAACGGTAAAATTCATCAAAGATTGAATACAGTTTCATAATTATATCTCCAGTGACGCTTTTAAAACTTAATTAATTTAATAATTTTTTATTTTATTTAAGAATTTAATTTTGTATATGACTGTCTTATTCAACAAAACATTTAATAAAAAATCACTCGGTACAAACTGTTAGTTGAATATTCAAAATATAATAAATACATTTTGTGTCAATGTTATTGTAAAATGTAGTAGTGATACGTAGACAAAAAAAAAAAACAGTTTTTAAAATAGGTTAGGTTTCCACTAACCGTTCCTAGTTGTTATGGAGGAAACTTGTGGAGCGAAGCATGAAAAATAAGCGAAGAAATTTCCACCGAGAGAACGTTAAGAGCGTAACACCGCGCTGCGAAGAATTTGTCTCTTAAGCAAATAGTTGCACAGGCGCTTTCTCTAAAAGCATCCTCAAAGTGTTCGTTCCCTCGACAACACCTGGATGACATTTGCATAATATCGCAGAGCTCCCCTCGCAGCGTACTGCAAGTGGAATTTTTTGTCACTCTTAAAAATAAATGTTTAAGTATTTACTCCCTTAAGTAGCCAGCAATAAATTTCAGCAGATTTCTAATTAGTATGATATAGTACAGCCTCTCGTACCATTACCTTCATACATCTCTATGTATTATTCTACTTTTATATGTTATATCTTAATAGTACCGTCTTGACTATCTAACACGATGTCTACTTTTCCTTTCAATTGTTCCGTATATGTTCTTATTTTCCTCTTTCCTTATATTTTTATTTTGTTTTTTGATTAAAAGATCGTAAGAATGACTCAAGGCTTTTCCTATACTTCACCCTCTTACCGAGCGAGAGCCTCTCTAGTTGGTGATTGAGGCTCTTCGCAATAATCCGTTCACAGATAGCAATATCGGTATGATAATTGTTGACTCCATATGCTGTACATGGCTGTAATCTCGTGCGCGAGACTATGGATAAAAAAAAATTGAGTAAGGATTTCTTTATTATTGTTAAATGTAACTTTGTTTTTTGACGGTTCTTTTTGATGTTATCTTCGTTTTGGTTTTTATTTTCTTAATCTTAATATCAAAGTAATCAAATAATGATTCCGATTCAATGTTCAAAGAATCTTTACAGTGTTGTAGATAAACTTTTGTATTCATACTCTCCTTTTAAGAGAGTGATTTTTTTCAAATTAACTTTTTCAAATGCTTTTTTCAATTTGACAAATGTAAGAACGAAGAAAATATCCGAATAATGTCATTTACGATGACTGTTTTTGTAAACGTCACCGTCGCTTTTATTGAATTTGAATGGTGCTTACAAATTGTATTAAGAAAGGTTTTCCCGGAAAATTATAATCACATTTTGTTTCTAAAGTACGTAACACGACTAAACACTTATTCTTGTTTACTGGACTTTATGATATGATACAATTTTTGCTGTATGGAAAACAAGACGCACAATTTGATGTATTCAACACTAGTGGATTCGTAATTTTTTTTTTATGGTGACGGACATGTTTTATGCGTGTGTTTTTACTGCTTTAAACGGATCTTTGCTGGCAATTGTGCATCACGTTGACCGCCACCTGAAGTCCTTTTTTTATGAGCAATGCTAAGCCACTCTCCCGTTCCCTCTAGCGTGATCATCTGGTCATTGGTGTTTTGTATGTCTATGGTACATAATGGTTTAGAAACGTTTCTATTTTATCTTTAACTTATTTTCTGTTCTTTAAATATAACGGCATATAATTTATTCGAGGCAATTCCACACAGAATAACTCTCTCGAGTGTGTTTCAATTTATATCTTCGAATATAAATATTTTCACTTTGTTAGAATTGAATATGAATTCCAAATTGTGTCTACTTTTATTTATTCGCTTGATAAAATAAGCTTATTTAAGTATTGGTAAACCATTTATTGTTCGAATAAACATTTTTCCGAATATTTACCTTCTTTCTGTTTCAAGTATTACAAATACTAACAATGCCTCTCGATTTTGCTTTTATTTGGATTTTCTAATTCTAAGAAACTATAATAAAATGGTAAATCGTTTCTCTGCTACATGTTACCTTCTTTCTTTTTACTCGGTTTGTTTAAATCTTAACCTGACATTAAATAACTTATAAACTTCTTACTTGGACTAGCTATTAAATTTTAAACGGTTGCGGTTCTTTTCTGCCTACCTGAGTTGGTCTGCGTCTTCCTTGAGAAAAAAGGTCTCCAGACAGCACTCTAATGTTTCGACTATTTTCCCAAGATTTCCGAGTTTGATCACGTTGAAAGCCAACGTACATCGGTCATCAGAATAATATTATAAAATAATTTTTAATTGTTTTATGAATCTATTTTAGTCAACCTATGTTAAAAGGTTTTAAGTGGTGACGTCAATAGGCGTCGCTTCGTCGGATCAGCGGCGCCATGGCGTCGCGCCTGACGACGAACACCGCACCGCGTCCTTGTCGTCTCAAGCCAACGCCTTGCATTTCATTGTCGACTAAAGTTCACTTCATTTAATACTTTGACGTGTTGCTTGCTCACAAAATGCTCGCAATATTTTTGAAGCGTTGAAATCACAGAATATGTTTTATTAGCCGTTGCCTGCGACTTCTAAAAAACAAAAAAATTAGCCTATCTAAAACAAATATTGTCTAACAACCGAGGATAGTGCAGCTTACAACAGTATATTTTTCAAATCGGTTCAGTAGTTTTGGAGCCTATTCAATTATTTTTTTATAATACAGTGTTAACCTTGGAAATACAACTATGTCCCACAAAATTATTTAAAACAATTTGACTGTAGTATCAAAAATTATTTTTAAATTTAAATTAGTATAAAATAAAAGTAAATAAGTTAAGTTAATTTAAATTAAAATAAATTAAGGAAAGTATAAATTAAATGAGTTATGAGAAAATAAATATTATGGTAATGAATCTTTTCTCTTTATAACATTATTTTATTTTGGCCAAATGTTATTGCTCATCGTACCCAGTTCAGCAGCCGTTCCAAATTCATTTATTCTAAAGTATCACGAAATTTAAAACAATTTAATTCATTTATTGAACTGGAAATTTTCTTCAAAATATCGTATGGCCCAATTCTCAACTCATCCAATTTTGTCCCTATTTAACCGATTTCTATTCTCCACGTAAACTTTGAGGCAGGATTTTAAAGTTTCATTTCTTTACAAGTATTACCTTTTTTCTTTCGGGGGAGAAATCTTCAACCCCCTCGGTGGTCATCCTCAAGTGCCAGTTGCACGATAAGAAATATAGAAATAAAGAAAAGGTGCAAGTTCCAGGATCTCCAAAGGAACGCACCGGGCTTCTGCACGACTTAGGGAGAAGCGCTCCCTCTCGTTCCCTTGTAACCGTCTTCCCGAGATTACAAGTATTACCTAACTTGTTCATTAAATATATTTGAAAACTTTTTTTAATCATTTTTCATGATAATATGTCTAATATGAGTATTCACACAATGCAAAGCTTCCTTTAACGTGAGAACATTTTTAGGGCACCAATTTTCTCTGGCATTCCCATCACATCCCACCGAAGTTTCATCAAAAATTGTCCATGGTTTGGAAACGTGCAGTAGAATAATACTATCTTTAATTATTTTTATTTAACACAAAACAAGAAGAACGTAGATTGAAACGGGACACCCTTAGTAATCTTTTTTTTCCCTGTGAATGAATACGAAGTGGTGAAAAAGCAATCGACTTTTTTAAATTTGTGTGTTTTATCCACGATACTCTATTCGCAATAAAAAAGTTTCAATTGAGCCACATTCACGGTTCGCCTCAAACAAAGTGTATTTCATTTATTTATTTGTAAAAGTCTGGGCCGTGTTCAAACAAAGTTGTAATAGTTTTGCCACCCCTTCTGTTCAAAGCACGTGGCTCGTACCACCCCAGTATTGATCTTGATCTTGTATGTAGTAAACTACGTTTATTATTAGCTAACGTGGTAACGTAAATACCTTAGTTATTTGTAGTTCATAATATTTATTGTTGATACAAACAAGTATGGAGGAAAATGAACTTCACGTACATTTGGAACGCAAGTCTCAGAATGTTCTTTGTATGTAGGTTTTGTGTTTTGTCGAGCTATTGAGACAAGAATTATTGCATTTATTAACCTTGACATACAGTGAGTTTCCACTGTCTTACACCCAAAGTCATATTCTCCTCGAGCAAAACGGATAACAATAGTCGTTTAGTGGAAACTGATTGTGGTAGGAATGGACTGATTAAATATTCACAATTAATTTTTACAATAAATTGAATATAAAAAGGCACAAGAAAAAAATGTGAATAACAAGATGTAAAAACAAAACGTCAAAACTGAAAGATGTCAAGATAAAAGAAAGATATTTTATAAAAATGTCCAAAATAAAGGCTGAAGCAAAAAGGCTGTATGTAACCCCGAGGCCGCAACAGAAAATCACAACTGTAGGTCGGTACAAAATGTAGGTCCGTTGACTTATCGATTTAGAAGAGCGAGGGGACATTCGATACCTCTGCCCCATTGTTATCTGTTAAAAAGTTTTACCGATTTTAAAGTGTGAGTATTGAATTTTGTGAAATTTTTATTACCTTTTTATTATTTTATTCGTATATTACACATCATGTAAGGGTTAAAGTTAGTCAGGGTTCTTGTTTTTTTTTAAATGTATTATTTATTTAGATCAATATCTGCATAGTTATGTTAAAATACCAATTGCTTAACATATCAATGTCCGTTAATTATTTAATGCATTCAATAAATAGGATATAACTGTAACATGTATGCATTAAATTCCAATTGTCCAAACTCCCTACAACAAAGTCCACAATCCAATATCCGTCTAAACTATATTATTGTAAGATGAACAGATAAACAATATACGTAGTGAAACATAAGTTTAATGCTTGGGGTCATGAGTACAATGTTCCAGGGACGCCGAGTAAAGTTGAATGAAATGTCTGTCGTCTGTCGACGCCGGAGGGCGTGCGGGAGACGAGGGAGCACAGGTAGCGGGCGGGAGCAATGGGAGCAGGAAGTACAGAGTAGGAGGAAGAGCTAGGGAGGGAGGCGAATTCGCGCCGGATTGTGGCCGGTCTGCGCAACTATCGGCGTAACCTCGGCCCAACTCAAGGACCTTCGACACTGAAAGTATGCCGTTACCATTGAAACTCGAAAGCACTCGGCCACGTGTTTTTTTTTGCGTCAATGTTATATTCCATTTTGCGATGTTGCCGTTTTTCACATAATAAAGTTTGTTGTGTGATGTTTAAGTTGTTTATAACCCAGTAACACAATAAAAGGCAAGCTTTAAGCTGGCAGATGTTATAAGTTATACGACGTAAAAGTGGTAAAAGGTTTTTGAGGTAGTTTAATTCACGAATTCAATATATCAAAATATGATTTAGAGTTAGAGTGAGTATATTCGAAGTTATGAACTGAATATTGTATTTCGAAATCTATCGACTCTACTTCATCTATCTCATCGTCTATAGTATCGTCACAAATGAGACTACTATAAAAATTCTTTACATCTCGCGAAATTAGATGTAATATGAATTAAGAATCGGCCAGTTTCTATTTTATGTTGAAACTGTTTTCAGCTTTTGCGACGAAGGAAGTAAATTTTAAAATAAATGCTGATCTGCAGCAAACAGGTCTTACTAAATCGACTTTCTCAGACTCCCTGGAGAATTAAAAAGAAATATTTCGGTGACCCTCTATATTTATATTTCTTGTTTGCAATAAATATATTCTTCACTCACACCGTGTTTTCTATTATTGGTTTTTTGTCTAGATGCGAAGTTTTTACAACTGTTACTGTAAGCGGTGTGATTTTCGTGTAATCTTTTATTACCTGCACACAATGATAGAGAGTGTACAGCTTTAGATATTTCATTATTGCCGTCTCATGGTGGAAAAAGTATCAATAATTTGTGTGCTATTCTTTTCCAAGGTGGCATAAGAATGCAAACATTCTTTTAACATCAAAACACTCTTTATGTTACAATTCTGAAAGTGAAGCAAAACGCACAAGATAACAGTTATATATTCATTTTTAAAGAATGATATAAATGAAATAGTGAGTGTTTTTTTCTTCTGATCAAACTGACAAATTCTTTTCCCTTTAACCAGAATATAGTCAGATCTCATTTTACTTCGCGCATCTTCTCATTTTCGATAATGTTCTTAGTTAAAAATAAATAAGGATTAGAAGTTATTTAGATACAAGTCGCTGCAGCGTAGGTGAACCATTTTTTTTTTTTATAGTCAGGAAATGCGTTTACGCACGCCTACGCCGGGCTGTGCAATGGCGTAGGGAGTGTGGGACT